>JAQIUQ010001260.1:365000-385000 GCA_030378365.1 Hybognathus amarus | reverse complement strand
GACTCCAAACTTTCAGACGAGCTTTTCTAAAAGTACTCCAGAAACATCTTCCCTAAAACATCTCGTTCTGTGACTTCTTACGTCAACAAATGAGTGCATGTCCACACACTCAAACGAGTAAATGTTCAGTGTTTGTATCGATGGTTCTAGAAGAGTCTTTAACATCCACGGACGTTCTTCATATAACAGGTTTTTTTAGATAATGCTGTTATGACATTATGAGAAAATAGTTTTTGTGTGATCTGTTCTTTGGGAACCAGAACCCTCTCCGAAAACCACCTGGAATCATTATTTTTAAGAGCGTACAAGTCTGATATTTATAGGGATTTTATATCTATTTCTAGGGTTAGGGGTCAGGGACGGAGATGGGCTGGATTAGGGGTGGGGTTAGGGGTCAGGGGTGAGCTGGATTAGTGGTGGGGTTAGGGGTCAGGGGTGAGCTGGATTAGGGGTGGGGTTAGGGTGGGAGATAGGTTTAGGTATATGTAAGGTGGGAGGAGCTGGATCTAGATCAAACTCCTCCCCCTGGATTTGGTGTTCTGCTCTGAGGACCATCTCAAAAGTCCACATGATCCTCACAAACTATTGCAGTCACTGAGATCAACATCATCATCATCCACAACACGAGACGCACTTCAATCCTCACACTCCGAAACACCCGCCGGCGAGACTCGAGGAGAAACACACACACACACACACTGATCCTGCTTTGTGTTACTCGGAGACATTTGAGAGTGTTTTAGTTTGAAGCTTTAGCTGGGACTGATCACTGACGTCAGCTGTCACGAGTGAACGACAGGAGTTCACCGTGTGTGTATGAGAGCATGTGTGTGAGTTTGAGTGCTTGTGAGAGTATGTGTGTTTGTGTGTGTGCCTGTTGTGTGTGAGTGTGTGTGTGTGTCGCTCATACAGACTGACAGGATCTGACAGCTCGAACTGAAGCTGATGATGTTCATGTGTAACAGTATCTGTGAACGTCGAATACTAACAGTGACAGCAAGTGAACAGGGGCACACACACGCACACACACACACACACACACACACACAGAACCCTCTCCATGTGCTGACAGTGACGGCAAGTGAACAGCGACACACTCTTCAGAGACGCGAACAGCAAGAGGAGATCAAACACTCTTTCACAGGGTTATTCTTTCTTTTATCAGAGACTGGCATGACACGCTCTTAACACACACACACTCTCTCTCTCTCTCACACACACACACACACTCTCTTTCTCACACACACACACACTCTCTCTCTCTCTCTCTCTCTCTCTCTCTCACACACACACACACACAAACACACATGCTCTCTTTCTCTCTCACACACACACACACTCACGCACAGACAGAACGCACACAACATCCACACAGTCTCCCTGAGCCAGAAGAGTCCTCTGAGGAACAGATTCACCGAAGCTCAAACCAGTAAATCTTCAGTTTCAGCATCAAATACAATTTGATTCACTTGAAAATGGTTCAAAATGGACCGTTTTTCTTCTGAAATGTCTCAAATGGATGTTCGTCTAACGCTTTTTATAGTTTTTTTCTGAATTTCTAAAACACTCCATTCTCTGAACCACATTCCCAACGCCGAAACTAATTTGTTGAATAAATCACTCTTTCTGTAAAACATTAAACAAGTTCAGCTCGTTTAGATACGTCTGAAAATCACTCTAAATACGTTTTCATGCACTAAGACACACTGTGCATTTACACTCACCTAAAGGATTGTTATTAACACCTGTTTAATTTCTCATTAAAGCAATTATCTAATCAACCAATCACATGGCAGTTGCTTCAATGCATTTAGGGGTGTGTTCCTGGTCAAGACAATCTCCTGAACTCCAAACTGAATGTCAGAATGGGAAAGAAAGGAGATTTAAGCAGTTCTGAGCGTGGCATGGGTGTTGGTGTCTGAGTATTTCACAATCTGCTCAGTTACTGGGATTTTCACACACAACCATTTCTAGGGTTTACAAAGAATGGTGTGAAAGGGAAAAACATCCAGTATGTGTCAGTCCAGGCTGGTGGTGGTGGTGTAATGGTGTGGGGGATGTTTTCTTGGCACACTTTAGGCCCCTTAGTGCCAATTGGGCATCGTTTAAATGCCATGGCCTACCTGAGCATTGTTTCTGACCATGTCCATCCCTTTATGGCCACCATGTCCCCATCCTCTGATGGCTACTTCCAGCAGGATAATGCACCATGTCACAAAGCTCCAATCATTTCAAATTGGAAATGCCCAATAAAAATGGCCCCCACAGTCACCAGATCAGAAAATTTAATTATTTATTTTTTCAAAATACTATTTTAATTTACTTTAATTTTCAGTTCTTGACGACTTTAATACACTTTTGTGCAAAGAAACGTGTGAACATTCTGCTAAATATCTCATTTAAAGTTCATGTTAGCCTGAAAGATTGGCATTCCCTGAAGTGTGCGGTGATTATGGCTTTATTATAGTGATTATAGTTTTATTATAGTGATTATAGTGTGCTTTAGGCGTAGCTATCCTCCTCAGTCGTCATACATGCGCATGCGCTAATCACAGTCTCTCATTATCTCCTCGTTCAGGAATGTTGTTCCGCTGTGTTAAAATAATAATGCTCCCCTATAAATGCAGATATTGCATGTAAGCATATTAATAATGCATCTCTGCAGTGGTTCTGAACACATCACGGCAGCGAGTAATTAAAGCGCTCTGGAGCTCAGCGGTGGTAATACAAGTAAATTGACATTTTAAATTGAATCAGGAATCCTGACTGTGAATGTCTGTAGAACTCGTCATCACATAGTTCAGGATTGCACGAGTTTCTCAGAGCGGAAAGCTGATGTGTCATGACTAGATTCACTCCTCTAGTGGAACTAGTGCACACTTCATCCTGATGCACAGCGAGTGCACTAAAACTGCAGCGTTATTTCTGACTGATCTAATGAGGAGAAGCATATTAGTCTCATTTCTCCATGAATATTCCCAAAACACGTGAGCTCAGTCATCAGTTATAACCTTTTCATAGGTTATACATTTTTCAAATGTTTTTTTCACGAAAGTCGCTTCAATTCACTTAAAACTGCATTTATTTGATAAAAATACAGGAAAGATGGCAACAACAACAAAAAACTGTTTATATAAATATATTGTAAAATATGATTTATTCCTGTGATTCAACACTGAATTTTCAGCATCATAGAACGTTCAAAAGAACAGCATTTATTTTAAATAAAATTTACTGTTACATTAGATCAATTTATTGAAATTTATGTGTTGATTTAAAAACAATAACTTTTTACTGACTTCAATATTTAAAAAAAAATTGTGTCACACACAAAATTGTCTAAGATTGAATTTGTCCAAAAAATAAAATGTCATTTTATTTCAATTTTTATTTTGAATAAAATGTCATTTTATTTTGAAGTGTCACTGTTGCTTTAAGAGCAGTGGCACACTTTACCCCAGTCTCCTGCTATGCCTAATCTGTACTGAACACAGAGAGAGAGAGAGAGAGAGAGAGAGAGAGAGAGAGACTGAGCATCTGACAGTCCAACACTGACCTTGATCTTATTACTGGACCTGCTGGTGTTACTGGTGACGTGAATAATAACTGACCACAGCTCATCTGCATGAAGAGAAATGAGGAGAGACAGAAACACACACACACACACACACACACACACACCTGCTCCTCTGATCACTGCAGATGGAGACAGACGGCAGGGACAACAATGATAAAACTCAACACAGTATAGAGTCATGTAGCAAAATAAATAGAGTAATAGAATAAAACACTCTGATGAACACAATACAGTAAAACAGGAAACCTTTAACGGTTAGTTCACCCAAACATGACATCACTTACTCTCCAAACCCACAGGACCTTTAGTTCATCATTGAAACACAAATAAAGATATTTTTATTGTGAGATTTCTGTCCCTCCATTAAGTCTGTTCACCCAAAAAATCTGAAAGATTCAAAAATATCATAAAGAGATCGTTATATTAATCTGGACTCTTTTTCCGAGCCCCTCGTTCCTTTTTCAAATTTAGACTATTTGGCCTATGAACTTTTTGTTCCACAAACAAACCGTTTAGTTTTAATTTTATGCATGTTTAGAAATAAAATGCAGCCAGAGTGGGAAGGAAATAAAGTGTGAGTGTGTGAGTGCAGAAAAGAGGATACATTTATTTTTACAGATGTATTATGAGACAAATCTAACTAATAGAGAAAATAAAATAGAAAACAATGTAGGTTATATATTGCATTCTTAATTTAAAAATGAATGAAATGAAAATGAATGATGTGTACTTTGACAGGTTAACACATATCCAATGATTTATTATCCTATTAAAAACTATGGAGAAAAAAGGGTTAATGCATTGGAAACATGATAAAAACACAGTTAAAAACACGACATTCTTTAATATTTGTTAACTTACATTAATTATTGTGAACTAACAATGAACAATTTACTTACATTTTAAATGTCAACTTGTAAAAACACAAAACTGTTAATATTAGTTCAATGCAACAAACATGAACAATGAATCGTACTTCAATGAAATAACACTATCAGTATATTGTTCATTGCTAGTTCATGCATCAACTGTTAACAAATGAGACCTTTGGATAAAATCAACCCTTCTTCATGGCAATATTAATAAATAAACATTACGAATGAAATAGTTATGCATGTTTTTCATTTTGGCACTTACTTTGGCATTGAGGTGAGGTTCTGATCTCCTCAATCCCAGCATGCATCAGTGCTGAAATCCCAGCTCTCACGGAGGACTTCGTCTGACGCCTCGTTACTCGAACGCTTCATGCAGAAAAACACGCAGTCAGGGAAGTTCTGACAGATACGACCAGCGGAGAAGACCAGTTATCTCAACAAACTCAAACTCTTCTGGCAATGGTTTTCAGTAGCAGGTCATTGCAGTACACGAGATCCAGGGGGCGGAGTTGGATCCAGATCTAGGGGTGGAGATGGGCTGGATTAGGGGTGGGGTTAGGGATGTAAGGTGGGAGGAGTTGGATCTGGATCTGCAGTGAGGACCATCTCCTGTGGCCAGTTTCACACCCGTCCCTCATCTCACAACACACACACACACACACATATGAAAAAGTCAAAGAGAGAGACGAGTCTCAATAGCAAACACACTGACGAGTTCATTCAGATGAATCACTGCCTTCTAAACGCTTCACTTCAACAAAACAATTCAAAATCTGTGCCATTTAACATGTTTTACCATTTCTCAGTAAAAATATAATTAAATCTTGTTATTTAGTACTATGTATTGTTCAACTGATGAATATAATTCAATATTTTTCTGTTTCAAAGAGTTTGGAGAACATGCCTTGATTATTTGAACTAAATGTTCTTCTGGCAACAATGATGGAAGATATTTCAGAGCAAATACATAAATATTGGAGATGTATATTATCATACATCATCAAATGGCTTAAAAAAAGTCACAGTTTGAATAAAAACTCCTCACAGATCGTGGCACTCCAGTAAAGCTGATCAGATCACAGCAGGAGTTTTGGAATAAGGACACTAAAAGACTACATGAATTTAAATGCAATCATGGAAATGAATGTGCATTCAGAGTCCTTTATAAACAATTCAGCTGTGCAAATGAGGAACTAAATCAGCGGTGCATAAAATGGACCTTTCCAAAAAATCTTCTCCAAGATTTACAAATGCTTCGTAATCTTCAGATTTGATTTTTCCAATCATTTGGAAATAGGCTGTATATCTAATCACAATTAGCATAATCCCGCCCATGAATTACACATACAGGTGTGAAACTTGAAAAATTTGCTGATAGCATCCACGCCACGCCGCATTCAGGCAGTTATTCATGCAAAAACAGCCCAAACCAAGTCCTGAGAACATGCAAGATTATACTTCACAGAGGGCTGACATTTCTGTATTTAAAATCCTTTTTTATTGATTTCATGTAATATTCTAATTATGTGGTTTTCATAAGCTGTAAGCCACAATCATCAAAATTATAACAAATAAAGGCTTGAAATATCTCACTTTGCATGTAATGAGTCTATATAACATATTAGTTTCAAATTTAAGTTGAATTACTGAAATTAACTTTTGCACAATATTAAAATTTTTCGAGTTTCACCTGTACATGTTTAAAATCAGGCGCACAATTTGCCCGTTGGATGATGAAACTTGATGCAAAATGTCAGACCAACTCCAATGCACTTCTCAGAGTTTGTTGAGAAGCAAACCTGAAGATGTTTTCTAGACTGGGTTTCAGATCAGATCTCATGATTCTGTCTCTACCATCATTATTCTAGCAACACGCAAACATCCAAAAACAAACTCTCGAGTTAATGTTCCTAACGACCATCACACGTGTATAAATCAGCAGCGGCACTAATGATCTGTGGGCGGCTGCTAAACTCAATCCTCCTACATGAGAACGAAGCGAACGACGCCGCTGTTTTCCTCGCTCGCGTCACAGAATCACTGCGTGATCACAACCGAACTCATCTCTATTATACGCTTTATTAAAGAGCAACTATCAGCTTGATGAAGCTTCTTTTGTGTCTGGAGCTCATTTTCAAATGGTGTTTAAAAAGAAAGGAATATCAATAGGTACCAAACTACACTGTAAAACAATATTGTTGGTTTGACTTAAAAAATCAAGTAACCTGGTTGCCTTAAAACTTTAAGTTCATTGAAATTGAAAAATTTAGTTAATACAATGAAGGAGATTGATTTAATAATCAGAAACTCAAAATATTATGTTATCTAAATCAGTTAAAGTTGATTTGACAGAAGAAAAAACTTTATGATAACAAATTATGATTTTTTTACAGTGTATCTTTTACCGCCAAAACTGCAGCCATTTTTTTTTCAGGTTTTGCAGCCATTTTTTCAGTCTGGTTTTTACACAGAAAATGTTCAGTTTACTACAAAACGTTTGAAAAATATACCCATTTCCCTAATATATAGTAAACGAAAACCAGTACATGAAATGGGACGAAGGACCTACTGTATTACTGCCAATGAGATTCTGCGCACATACATTTAAAAATGTGCATAAACTTCCTCAGTTGGGAGGATACATTTATCCGATAAGACGACATACACAAAATATGATGGAAACACACTTACTGAATAAATCCCTTGATGTGCAACAATAAACTCATGTGAGTTTCCCTCAGGATAACTGGAGTAACCAGTGGACCAATGGCGTCGCAGCGTCTCTGATGTTGTGTTTCTGAAACACCGCAGACGAAAGTGTGTGACGCTTCGACACACACTCGTTTATGATGGAGGGAAAAAGAGAAAGATTGCAGAAACTTTGTTTATTACTGAAATTTAGTGCCAGTTTCCAGGAAGTGATGCTTTTGTTCTCGTGAACACATGGGATGGAAACGCTGCTTTATTCGCAAATGTTTCCAATTTCGCGCACAAGTTAAATTCGCAACATTGGTTGGAAACACAGCTAATGACAACATGGCATGTATTACATCCGAATATTTTTAATTCATACTTCATTTTAAATGCTCTCAAAGTACATTTCCTATCAAATGCAGTACTTATAAGATTTCAGACATACCTCTTGTCTTGCTCAGTATTTTTGTTTGATTCACAGTAGTATCTAAACATCCTTCAGAGAATATCTTAGTGGGGAAAAAGTCAATACAAACTAAATTTAGTCTACTTAATGCTTTAAACAAGGCAATTTGCCAACAAATCTCCACAGATATTCTCTGAAAACACACACACCGGCTAGGTTTGTATGCAACTTTGTACAGCTCGTTCCCTGCGTCACACGTCATTGCGCTATTTCTACGCACAGTCCTTTCGTTTTCGGTTTTCAATCGGATCAAGTGTTTACATGATCTCTCGATCACATTAGAAAAGTAATAAACCCCACCTTTCAATCAGATCAACATTTCATAGGGATCGAGGTCAGTCGGATCGAGGTGTTTACAGGAAGGCTTTTCAGTGCGATTGAGCGTGTAATCCCATTACTAACGGATTATTGGGTTGGACAAACGTAGCCAGAGTCTCACTTTTACTGGAACACAAAACAAAACTGCTGAAACAGAAAATGATTTTGGTAACCACAGTACAGAACAATGGCAGTAATTTGGACATGACACAACCGTGGCTTCAGCTTTCTGCGTTCTGAATGCGTCACATGCTACACGCCCAGTGTGACCTAGCGTTCGCTACACGCTCCGGCTGGTGGGATAGATACGTCTGTTTTTGCCTATGAGTTCCTCAGTTGATGTTGTAGATCATTTTACAGTACGCTACTCCATGTCTACTGCATCTCCTCTGAGGCGTCCAGAGTAATGCCCTGAAGAAGAACCGGAGCCGAGTTTTGGCTGGTCTGTAATCAGATTTGTGTCACTCAAGAGAAAGACGAGTTCAGAAAACAGATCCTGGAGCAAAACATGCATTTCATCTGTTCTTACGCCGACTGGAACCCACGGTCTGTCTACACGTGTTGGCCTCACTCTCAGTTTCCTCACTCGCCGCGTCAGTCCAGGGGTTGAATCCGATTAGCGTCTCCCATCTTTATTCGGGGCCGCTAAACTCCCAGTGCTGTTGCACTTCTTGGCCAGCGGCGGCGCTAGAGAGTCGGACGGGTGCAGAGACGTCAGAGAGAAGCTACTCAAGTTATCCGATGAACGGTTCAGGATTAGCAGCCTGACCGGGACTAACTCCCGATTCCTCATCGGAAGGTTCTGTGGGGTCCCGTCGGGTCCAGTTAGGGTTTGTGCAGTCCCTGTGTCTGCTCCGAGTCCTCTGCCGCCCCTGGTGGCCTGGAGGTTGAGCGCAGTCTGAGGAGCACGAGGTCTCTGAGTGCGTTCTGGAGGGGGAACGTGGGTTCTGCAGATTGAGGGAAGCGTCGGATCTCCTGGCGAGGGGAACCCCTCCTCTAGTGTGGTCTGCAGACTCCCTATGGAACTGCCCGTGGCCAGTGAGGAGTTACTGCGGGACGACTGCAGCGAGAAACAACAAAACAGGAAAGAGAAAAGAAAAACTTTTGGTTGTTTGCTTCTCACTGGAAAGAGAAGCAAACAACCAAAGCAAAGCAGCGGTGCAACGGATCCCGTACGGGTCAGCTCTGCAGGGTTCGGCACACGCCCGGATGTTTGTCACTTTACTTGGTCTTAAAGTGACAGCAGCCTAATATTCCTGCTGTTATCTGTGTCATAATGTTAATAAAATAACAAAGAATAAACATTTTTAATTACAACAGTAAACAAATAGAGTTGCTTTAGGCGTAATTATTAATTTCTGTACTTAAATACTACTGTTAGACTTTGTAACTGTATTATTTAGTATTCATCTCTGATTGTAATTGGTGTATTTGCTCAAAAAACGTAAATGATCTGAACCATGAATTCTGTGATCAATTGCACCGCTACAGCAAAGAGATAAGCAGGTAAACGTATAGAACTGGTTGATGTCTGATTGGAGGGTTTTACTCATCCTACAGGGAGCCAAGCGTGCGCCAGTCCACCCGGCTATCAGGATTACAAGGAGTTGATAGTGAGCTTTTGAGGAAAAACTAGTCATTGGATTTGAAAACGTTTTGCAGTGCAGTTTTCTGAAATCTTTAAAAGATATTCTGAGAGTTTGAGCCCATTAGTAGCAAGAAAACTAGATATCCACAATCCGAATTAGTCTCTTCCAATCAAAGGTCCATTGTCTATTGTCACCGGTGTAGGGATCAAGCGGCAGCCTTCCCGTCGCTCTCACGAATCAACACTGAGTGAGTTAGCCTGCAGTTCCTCTACTGGCCACTAGAGGCACTGCAGAAGAGACTCACTCCCATAGACCCGCATGTTAAAATGCCCAACTTTACAGCAGGAAAACACATGTTTACAGTCTGGTGCTAAAAGTGGTTTTGCTCTATATCACTAATGTTGCCCTTCATGACGACTGTGAGGGGGTATAAGTCATCTGTCTAAATTATATTAAGCCTTAAAGTTCTGCATAATTAAGGGTGTGGCCACTTGAGTGACAGGTGGATTGCCGCTGATGTCTCTTCTAGCCATTTGTCTGCTAGCGTTAGCATCACGTCACTTCAGCTAACCCGCCTCGCTGCACATTTACATTTATCCGGGAGTGACGGGTGGCCAAGATGGCGGCGACTGGCTCCGCCCACTTTGGGCTTCAAAAATGATCTTCAGAAACACTACGGGTGACGTCACACACACTACAAACATGTTTATTTACAGTCTGTGGTAGGGATCCATAAAGCACTGGTCACTTTCAAAGCGAGCAGCTGTCGTCGACGGTGCCGAATTCCCAGTTTGAAGGACTGGATTTTGCCCATGAGTGTACGATTGTTGGCAAGAATAAGCTGCCACTGTAATGCTTGAAGTCTGACTCTGTCTACCTGAGACCCCTTTATACTTATTTAGGCTTCTAGACACTTGACTGCAATCCTGATTATGTTGTACGTGTGCCACGTTCTCACCTGTGAGCATGTGACCCTGCTGTTGGCCCCCGGGGACCTCAGAGAAGCCCACGAGGCTGGAGAAGCGTGTCTGGAGCCGGGCGGGGCCGCTCCGGTGGCTGGGCTGCCCTGGGGGATGGTGCCGGTGGTGGGGTGGAAGAACTCAGCTGGGAGATGGAAGAGAGGTGAAGACGCCCGGCTGTCTCCTGCACTGACATCTGTCACACACACACACACACACACACACTGATCAACTGAACACAACAGCTGTTTGTGACTAGTTGTGCATTTCCATTAATACATAACTGTTCTTTAATGGAGGTTCTTGAAAAAACTAAACAAAAGATTTTATCAAGTTTTTCAGAGAGTACTTTAATGTTGACTTGAGGAAGACTAACCAGAAAGTAGTTTCAATAGCTTTTAATGCCATGCGTCTCAAACAGACAGATAAACAGAGTCCAAGGTGATGCTGGGGTGATGTACTGTAGGTGGTTGCAAAAGTTTGTTTGATCTGCTTGCGGTTCTAGGTTGTTCTAGGTTGCTGTTAGACGTTTGCGGTATGGTTGCTGGGGTGTTGCTAAGGTGTTCTGACCATTTTCCAAGGTGTCACTATGCAGTTGTTGTGGTGTTGTAGGTGATTGGAAGATACTTACTAGGGTGCTGGCATTGCTAGGTTGTTCTGGGTGGTTGTCTGGTGTTCTGAGATGGTAGGGTGTTCTGGGTGGTTGCTATGGAGATGGTTGGGTGTTCTGGGTGGTTGCTATGAAGATGCTTGGGTGTTTGGGGTGGTTGCTAGTGTTGCTATGGCGGAGGGTGTTCTGGGTGGTTGCTATGAGATGCTTGGGTGTTCTGGGTGGTTGCTAGTGTTGCTATGGAGATGGTAGGTGTTCTGGGTGGTTGCAAGGGTGTCTGCTCCATTGCAAGACATTAACCAGGTTGTTGCTATGGTGTTGTAGGTGGTTGCTATGGAAATGGTAGGGTCTTTTGGGTGGTTGGAAGGGTGTTTGCTCCAGTTGCAAGATGTTAACCAGGTTGTTGCTATGGTGTTGTAGGTGGTTGCTATGGAGATGGTGGGGTGTTTTGGGTGGTTGTAAGGGTGTTTGCTCTATTGCAAGACATTAACCAGGTTGTTGCTATGGTGTTGTAGGTGGTTGCTATGGAGATGGAAAGGGTGTTCTGGGTGGTTGCAAGGGTGTCTGCTCTATTGAAATACATTAACCAGGTTGTTGCTATGGTGTTGTAGATGGTTGCTATGGAAATGGTAGGGTGTTTTGGGTGGTTGGAAGGGTGTTTGCTATAGAGTATGGTAAGGCGCTCTGGGTGTTTGCAAGGCCAGTTGCAATAAGTTAACTAGGTTGTTGCTATGGTGTTGGAGGTGGTTGCTAGGGTATTGTTATGGAGATGGTAAGTCGCTCTGGGTATTTGCAAGGGTGTTTGCTGGTTGTAAGGCATTAACTAGGTTGTTGCTATGGTGTTATGGGTGGTTGTCAGGGTGTTGCTATGGAGATGGTAAGGTGCTCTGCAAGGGTTGTTGGTCTGGTTGTTGCACAATGCTTACTACGGTGCTGGCATTACAAGGGTTTTCAGGAAAAAGCTGGATGGATTAATGGAACATCACACAAGATGTCTGTAAACTCGACACAACCTCTTAAAGAGTAAGAGCACATCTGATGCAAACAGCCCTGCAGAGAGCTGAGAGAACACACAGACCTCCGCTGTGAGCTGGAGACTGGAGCCGATGACCTCTGACCTCTCGCCTCACTTCCTGTTCCTGTCTTCCTCTTCCTGGGCTGGATCCCTCGCTTCTGCTCACAGCCTCTTTTGTGCTCAAGCCCCCGCTGCCCTCTTCCACCTGCGCACACACACACGTACACGTCTTTGGTTGGTGTGTGTCATCACTATTATCATGCTTCACCCACAGTGTGACGCTGTATATTAGGACTGACTGAGAATTGAGAGTGGATTTATATTGTGTTCCACTCAAAGTTTCCCCCTATCAAAAACAAACACAAAGGACATAATTTGAGTGCAATCAAACTGAGTGCAGTTTCGAAAAAAGCAAAAGCGAATTAATTACTTTTCCCTGGCACACTTGATCAAATTAAAAAGCCTTTCTTTGGATCTTTGTTTATAGCCATGTAAGAGAGACACGTCCCTTCAGGCCGAGGGGAGACGCTTATCTTTATAGTCATGTTAAAAATCGGCATTAGAAGTAAATTATAAATATGGCAATGATAGATTTACAATTGATGAATTTTGAGTTATTATTATTTAAACACTACTAGGGTTTGCGGTCAGAACGATTTTATTTAACAAGGATGCATTCATTTATTAAAGGAGACAGCACAATAATATATAATAAGACAAAAAAATTCTAAATATTCATTGAAACATTGAAAATAATTATAAATGTGTCTTGATCATCAGATTCTCATATTAGAGTGATTTCTGAAGGATCATGTGACACTGAAGACTGGAGTAATGATGATAAATTCAGGAATAAATGACACTTTACTATTTCACGAACACACACACACCCGAGAGTCACACTCACTTCAGTTTATCACGCATGTCAATAATGATTAATCAGTGTGATGATAGAGTGGGATCCTGTCGACACAGCGCTGTGAGAATTATACAGGTATTAAGACTTTTCCCACTCACTGCGTTTTACACACACACACACACACACATGTGCACACACACACAAACAAACTCTACCACTAAATCTAGCTTTATCTAAACTTCTGCCATTTTTTGAATTTCAGAAAAATTTTGTTCCATTTTGTTCTGTTTTTAAGCAGTTTGGTTTATGCAGACTCATGAGACGAACACAAAAGCCGCTCACACACACACACACACACACACACACACACACACACCCACACCTTACAGTCTCTGTCCAGACTGTGGTCCTCCAGGCTGATGTCAGTGAGAGCCGGTGATGAGGATTTATCCGACAGTTGCTCCGAACATCAGGAGACGTTTGTTCGAATCTCCGCCAGTCGGATACTACACACACACACACACACACACACATCACAGCAGGAAGCTGTCAAACACTGATGCATGCAGCGATCAGAACCATCAAACGACCTACTCCACACACACACACGCACACACACACAGTACGATCCATCACGGCCAGGATCTGAAGCGCTGCATCTGTTCTCGTGACTGTGGGAGATTACACACTTCATGCATTAATATTAATATTCATCTGTGAATCCTCATGTTTCATCTAGAATTATGGAGTCATGATGATTATTACGAACACTGAGCGTGATCCTTTCATAAGCTCATGTTCTTCCAGTCATGAGGGATGAGAATCATGAGAATTAAACGATCATTAGCACAGCTAACACTAGAGGCGCTGCTGATACACTCTTCATTCTTCATTAGGGTCAGTTATAACCTCTCTGCAGTGACACCCTGTTCACAAACACCCGACGCTGAATCTGTGCTGTGCTTTCCTCTCAATCACAATAATGAACACAGCAGAACCGCCCGCGGGGAGACATCCGCCCAGATGTGTGTGTGTGTGTGTGCGTGGTTACGTGCCATCGGCTCGGCTGATAAAGTTTGTGAATCCCTGAATTAGCGAGTTTGTCGTGTCCTCACCTCTCCTGATTGGCTCCTGCCGTCTCGTCTGATTGGTGGAGAGCAGTAATGATGAAACTACGGATCCTGACAGATTATCGATCATCTGCATTTCTCCATCCAGAGAATCCTTCATCAGCAGAGACACACTCTCCAGCCACTGGCTCTCCTGTCACACACACACACAGTACATGTTAGATCAGTCGACATAAGTTGTGTGTGTGTGTGAGTGTGTGTGTGACTGAGAGCTGAACCTGTGCAGGTGAGCAGAGTCTCCTCTGCTGGAGTGTGTCCTGTGACGTCCTGCGGTGTGTGTGTGTGCTCTGACTGGTGTGCACCGCAGCCGTGTGTGTGTCCCTGTGGCTCCTCTCGCCTCCAGCAGCGCCCGTGACCCGGTTCGACTCGGCCCAGACAGCACAGGCCGGCCTGCAGCTCCAGCTCGATCTCCGCGTCCATCTCCGCGTCCTCCTGCGCCTCCTTGTTGGAGTCGTCCAGGTGCTTCATCAGCACGGCCACCACCACGTTAATCAGCACGAACTGGGCCGTCAGCACGAAGCTCACGAAGTACATGGGCGAGATGATCTGCAGGCTGGAGTTACAGGAGGAGCTGTCGCCCGGCGGGCACTCGCGCAGTGTGTCCTGACAACACACACACATCAGCTTTGAGAGAACGGACCAGCATGACTGCCAGTTCAGAGTGTGTGAGCATACGAGTGTGTGTGTGTGTTAATCCCCACTTAAATAAAAGTAAAAAATAAAAAAAGCCGATGCATCTAAAACAGAAACCATGAAGTCATCAGAATATCTCACAGACGGTTCGGGACAGAGCGTCAGTTAAAACACGCCCCTCATTAGCATATGGAGAAAGGAATGTAGAAATAAATAAATGTAGAAATAAATAAATGTAGAAATAATGTAGACATTAAAACATAAATACATAAATTAATATGGAAATAAATAAAAGTGGAAATAAATAAATGAATAAATGTAAAAATAAAAAAAAACAATGTGTGAAAAAAATACAATTATACATAAATAAGGAAACAAATTTAAACACTCATTTATTTGTATTTTTTACATTTCTTTGTATATTTATTTATGTATTTATTTATTTTTAATTAAGTCAGTTTTGGCATTCCATAGATTTAACCCTCATCCGTCACTGCAGTCTGTAACACATTCCCTCTAGGGTCAAAATGACCCAGAAAGCTTTTTGTCCAGAAAGCTTATTTCATTTTTAACATTTTAAATGCCATTTTTTGGAGATTTTTTTGCATTTTTTTATTTGATTTACCTTTAAATGACTAGATTTGATTAATAAATAATAAATGGATAGTAATTTAAGCACATTCCTCACATTCTTTCGACATAATTTCAAAATAACTCGCAATTTCATGCATAACTCTTTAATTCAGCTCTAAATATCTTCCAATGGGAGTGTTAGCTGAGCGGAGAAGCCGTTCCACTGGGTCCTAAAGTCAGTTCTGTTCAGTGTGTATTCAGATACACATGTAGACATTATGCAATCATTTTGTTGGTAAAGTTTTAGAATTTTTTGTTTGAAATTTGATCATTTTTAGGTTATTAACTCCTTGAATCCATTAAATTTTGAGGGGTTTATTTGTGGTTCAAGTGCGACAAAAGTCCCAGTTCTTGCACCCGTCTGACGAACACTCAATTTAAAAAAAGAGTTTCGGGTGGAAATGACCCAGAGGGAAGGATGAGGGTTCAGTGCCTATTTGATGCACATTTTATATTTTTGCTTTAAGGCAAAACCCTTTCATGCACTGGTCAATGTGGAGACTGGAGCTTTTCATAACTTGTGTTGTTTCAGACTAGTGGAAAGAAAATGGCTAAAACACACCAAACGTGACAGTTTTATTCATATCTGAATTCTGAAGAGTTGTTCAGATACTGCCAATGTTCAGTTTCTGTTCTGGAAATTTATGCAAATAAGTGCATATATATAATGAGCTAATGCCTTATTTGCATATTTAGACATTTAGACATTGCATTTCAGAAAACTTGCAGAATAATTTTCTTTCTCCAATTTTTAATGTATTCAATGAACTGTGGAAATATGGCAATTCCTATTAGTTACATTTTTTACACTATTTATATTTGGTGTCTTGTCTTAGCTTGAGCTTGATTCCCACCACAGACTTACATTCGCAGGTCTAGACTCAGAGAGTTGCAAACAGGTTATACATTGACTATATACTGTATACTACATAAATATAATCCAGTACCATAAAATCTCCTAAAAATACGAAATATTAAACAATAAATACTATTGAGAAAAATTATATAGTACATTAATCAGGCATGTGAGTGTGTGTGTGTGTGTGTGTGTGTGTGTGTGTGTGTGTGTGTGTGTGTGTGTGTGTGTGTGTGTGTGTGTGTGTGTGTGTGTGTGTGTGTGTGTGTGTGTGTGGCTACTACCTTCATGATGCCGTTCCAGTTGTCTCCTGTGGAAACCTGGAAGAGTGTGAGGAACGCCATGCCAAAGTTCTCGAAGGTGGCGTGTCGGCTCATGCCTTCACACGGGTAATCCGCGTTACACACTGACACACGACACACAGAGAGAGACGGAAGATCACACACAGTTACATCATGAGTTAATCACATGTTAGTTTGATTTCATCATTTACACCACACTGTTTACAATTAGTGACTCTGAGAAAGTCTCTTCTGCTGCGTTTATTAGATCATAAATACAGTAATACAGTGTAATATTACTCCAGTGTAAATCATCTGTTCTCTATGTGAATATACAGTAAAGTGTCATTTATTCCTGAATTTATCATCATTACTCCAGTCTTCAGTGTCACATGATCAGAAATCACTCTAATATGAGGATCTGATGATCAAGATTATTATCATTGCTGAAAACGGTTCTGACACATTTTATTTTTCAGGATTTTTTGATGAACTGAAAGTTCAAATGAACAGCATTTATTTATGACAGAATCTTCTGTAACATTATGAATGTCTTTACTGTCACTTTTGATCAATTGAATGCGTCCTTGACAAATAAAAGCATTAATTTGTTGTGAGAAGTGTTCCTGTGGAGATGAAGAGTTCTGCTCTCACCCAGTTCCCCGAACAGCTCGACACCGAGCGCAGCGTAAATGAAGAACAGCAGAACAAACAGCAAACCCAGATTCCCCACCTGGAGGACACACACACACACAGCTGAACACGACGATCACACAGCAGAGGTGGTGTGTGTGTGTGTGTGTGTGTGTGTGTGTGTGTGTGTGTGTGTGTGTGTGTGTGTGTGTGTGTGTGTGTGTGTGTACCTGTGGTAAAGCCTGCACCACAGTATCCAGCAGTGCTCTCATTCCTGTGGCCATCTTCAATAATTTAAGAACTGCAAAAAAAGAGACAAAAACACCTCAGAGAAACTATTTTTGAAGTTTTTCTACAATAAAATGATATTTACACCCATTTTTTAGTCCAAGTTTCACTCTAAAGAAAAATTACAAAGACAGCAAATAACTCTTGTAAAACCTATTACAGTCACGTTTGTGTTATTTACATAATCAAAAAATCTGTTTTACACTGTAAATGAATTTAAGTAAAAAGTAATTTTTCCAAATAAATCAAAGAACGTCCATCAGACCCACATTGTGGTTGAGAGTGTAAATGATTACAAGAGCATCTGAACGAACACAAAACACATTTAAAGAACAAGGATCCACATAAAATAATAGTTTTATTGTCCAATTAGAGTCCAAATTGCATTTAACACCAATTTTAAAATGAATTTTTACACATATTTATATGTGCCAATCCCCTTGAGTTCCCATGTGTGTGTGTGTGTGTGATCACTGGATCTCACCGCGGGCGATTCGCAGGACTCTCATGATGCGGATGATGGTGGGGTTGATGGGAAGTGAAGCGTTTATCTCGATCTCCTCCAGAACGATCCCCATCACAGACAGCAGAACGATGGCCAGATCCAGCTGGTTCCACCTGACGAGAGACGGACACACCCTTCTGTTACCTGTGTGTGTGTGTGTGTGTGTGTGTGTGTGTGTGTGTGTGTGTGTGTGTGTGTGTGTGTGTGTGTGTGTGTGTGTGTGTGTGTGTGTGTGTGTGTGTGTGTGTGTGTGTGTGTGTGTGTGTGTGTGTGTGTGTGTGCGTGCGTGTGTGTGTGTGTGTGTGTGTGTGTGTGTGGAGCGTGGCGTTACCTGTCTTTGAAGAAGCGCCTGATGCCGAACGCCACGAGCTTCAGCGTCGCCTCCAGCACAAACGTGGAGCTGAAGAAGTAGTTGCAGTACTGAAGAGCCGTCTCCAGCGACTGGGGGAAACCGGACAGGAGAACAATCACACACACACACACACACACATCCTCACTGAGAGACACACTCTGAAGGATTCAACAACTTTCCCTCTTACAGCATCTCTTCTCAAGACACCATGAAACCCAAATTGACAAATCTTGTTTTCTGTGATGTTGCAGTGATGCAGGATATATCGGCCACTGTATCAGTACAGTCGATACATGTTCAGTTTTAATGTTATTGTTATTGGCCAGATATGAACATTTGGCTGTTGAATTAAAGCAGATATATAATGGATTATGAGGCGCTTCACATGATGGTTTTGAATTGCCTGAAATATGATTTAAATCACTTCAAAAATTAAATTCAAATTTGGATTTAGATTTATGGCCTAATAAATTGGTGATCAAACACAGCTGATTGGCTGCAGCGGGTCATGTGACGGTGCTGCTCACCTGTGGTTGGCTGTAGTGTCTCCAGGCTCATGGTGACCACATTGATGCAGATGATGAGGGTGATGAAGAGGTCCAGATAATGACTGGTGCAGAACGAGTGAATCATCAGACGAACGCGGCCGTACGAGGCGTAATGCGGCAGACGCTGGGCCTCTGCACACACACACACACGTTTATTGTTATTAATATCATCATATCTCGCAAATCTGACATTATATAATCTTGCAAATCTGATTTTTTCTCGCAATTGCAATTTATGGATGGATGTATAAACTGATTGATGAATAGATGGATGGATGATTAATAGACTGATGGATATATGTATAGAAGGATGAATCGATGGATGGATGGACTGATGGACAGATGGATGGATGAATGATGGATAGATGGATGGATGGATGATTGATGGATGAATGGATGAATTATAGATGGATGGATGGATAGATAGACTGATGGATGTATGTATAGACTGGATGTATGGACATACAGATGGATGGATGGATGGATGGATAGATGGATGGATGCATAGATGGACTGATAGATGGATGATGGATAGAGGGATGGATGGATGGATGTATAGACTGATGATGTATGTATAGACGGATGTATAGACGGATGGATGGATGGATGAATAGATGGATCGGTGGATGGATAGACTGATGGTGTATGTATAGACGGATGTATAGACGGATGGATGAATAGATGGATGGGTGGATGGATAGACTGATGGATGGATGGAATGGATGGATGGATGTATAGACTGATGATGTATGTATAGACGGATGGATGGACGGATGGATGGATAGACTGATGGATGGATGGATGGACGGATGGATGTATAGACTGATGGTGTATGTATAGACGGATGGATGGATGGGTGGATGGATATGACTGATGGATGGATGGATGGATGGATGGATGGATGGATGTATCGATGTGATGGATGGATGGATGGATGGATGGATGGATGGATGGATGGATGGAAAGATGGATGAATGGACAGATGGATGAATGGACAGATGGATGGATCGAACTGGATGGATGGATGAATGGATGGATGGACAGATGGATGGATGGATGGATGGATGGATGGATGGATGGATGGATGGATGGATGAATGAATGAATGAATGGAATGTATAGTACTGATGGATGGATGGATGGATGGATGGATGGATGGATGGATGGATGGAGGATGGAC
>JAQIUQ010001260.1:97500-362500 GCA_030378365.1 Hybognathus amarus | reverse complement strand
CACAGAACCACACAGAACCGCATAGAACCACACAGAACCACACAGAACCACACAGAACCACATAGAACCAGTCAGAACCAGTCAGAACCACACAGAACCACATAGAACCACACAGAACCACACAGAACCACACAGAACCGCACAGAACCACACAGAACCACACAGAACCACATAGAACCAGTCAGAACCACACAGAACCGCACAGAACCACATAGAACCACACAGAACCACACAGAACCACACAGAACCACACAGAACCACATAGAACCCACACAGAACCCACAGAACCACATCAGAACCACACAGAACCACACAGAACCACACAGAACCACATAGAACCACACAGAACCACACAGAACCGCACAGAACCACACAGAACCGCACAGAACCACACAGAACCGCACAGAACCACACAGAACCGCATAGAACCAGTCAGAACCACACAGAACCGCACAGAACCACATAGAACCACACAGAACCACACAGAACCAGCACATAACCACACAGAACCGCATAGAACCCACACAGAACCAACACAGAACCACATAGAACCACACAGAACCACATAGAACCAGTCAGAACCAGTCAGAAACCACACAGAGCCACCACACAGAACTGCACAGAACCACACAGAACCACACAGAACCACACAGAGCTGCAGAAACCACACAGAACCACACAGAAGCCAGACCAGTCAGAACCAGTAGAACCACAGAACCACACAGAACCACATCAGAGAACACAGAACTAGCATAGAACCACGTCAGAACCACGTCAGAACCACACAGAACGGACACATCGAACCAGTCAGAGCCACAGACCACACAGACCACACAGAACCACAGAAGCGCACAGAACAGACAGACCACATAGAACCACACAGAACCACACAGAACCACACCAGAACCACACAGAACCGCATAGAACCAGTCAGAACCAGTCAGAACCACACAGAACCACACAGAACTGCACAGAACCGCATAGAACCACACAGAACTGCACAGAACCACATAGAACCCGCACAGAACCACACAGAACCGCATAGAACCACACAGAACCACACAGAACCACACAGAACCACACAGAACCGCATAGAACCAGTCATAACCAGTCAGGAACCACACAGAACCACACAGAACTGCACAGAACACACAGAACGCATAGAACCACACAGAACTGCACAAGAACTGCACAGAGCCACATAGAACGCACAGAACCACACAGAACCACATAGAACCACACAGAACCACACAGAACCACACAGAACCGCATAGAACCACACAGACAAACCACACAGAATGCCACACAGAACCACACAGAACCGCATAGAACCAGTCAGAACCAGTCAGAACCACACAGAACCACACAGAACTGCACAGAACCACACAGAACCGCATAGAACCTACACAGAACTGTACAGAACCACACAGAACCACACAGAACCGCACAGAACCACACAGAACTGTACAGAACCACACAGAACCACACAGAACCACACAGAACTGTACAGAACCACATAGAACCGCACAGAACCACACAGAACCACATAGAACCAACATACGAACCACACAGAACCACACAGAACCACACAGAACTAGCACAGAACCACACAGAACCGCATAGAACCACACAGAACCTGTACAGAACCACACAGAACCACACAGAACCACACAGAACTGTACAGAACCACATAGAACCACACAGAACCACACAGAACCACATAGAACCACACAGAACTGTACAGAACCACATAGAACCGCACAGAACCACACAGAACCACACAGAACCACACAGAACTGTACAGAACCACATAGAACCGCACAGAACCACACAGAACCACATAGAACCACATAGAACCACACAGAACCACACAGGACCACACCAGAACCCCATAGAGATCCGCAAAAGAACTGCACAGAACCACGCGGAACCAGCCAGGACCCACCAACTGCCGCAGACTCAACAGCCAAAAACAGGGTATTTTAATGCGTCACTATTTACAATAAGCTTCATTAGTTAACATTAGCTTAACTACCTTAGTTAACATTCATTCGTTAACATTAGTTAACTACGGCCCTACCTTTGTTTAACTTGACATGAACTAAGAATAAACAATGCTTTTACAGTATATTAATCTTCATATTCTGTCTCTTTAGTTCATACTCTATCAGTTCATATAGTCAATTTTAACATTTACTAATACATTATTAAAATCAAAGGTGTTTATTATTCATTAACATTAATGCACTGTGAACTAACAAACACAATGAGCAGCTAGATTTGCATTAATATTAACAAAGGTAAAATAAATACTGTAACAAATGTATTACTCATGTTAGTTAATGTTAGTTAATACATTAACTAATGTTAACCAATGAACCTTATTGTAAATTGTTACTGTTTTCATGCACAGTTCAGTTGAGTCTGTCTTCAGTTCAGACGAGTTAAAGGAAAACTATTTTATTGCATTTAGACTATTGCATTAGTAGATTTCAATCATGATCTCGAGGCAGTGAGTTGGATAGTGAGTTTTCTTTCATATCTATATTCTGAAGGGCTGTTCAGGATATCATTCCTGATTTATACATCAACATTGTACAGATGAACCTGTTTGATTTCTGATTTATAGTGATTAATGGGAGAATCCTTTCAGTCAAACCCTTTAACTAATGTCAACAATGTCTTTCACTTTATATTATCACTATCCAGTGTTCATATTTCTATTCTAAGAAATATATGCAAATCAGTGCATATTTAATTATACAATGCCTCAAATGCCTAAACATAACATTTGAAAAAATAATTGTGATACAAATCAACTGTCCTGATACTGTGATGAATGAACTGTGTGATTTATCCCTCTTCACCTGTAGAGTCATGAGCACAGAATGAACCTGCAGTCAGTGTGTATGTCAGTGTGTGTCAGTGTGTGTCAGTGTGTGTCAGTGTGTGTCAGTGTGTATGTCAGTGTGTGTCAGTGTGTGTGTCAGTGTGTGTCAGTGTGTGTCAGCGTGTGTCAGCGTGTGTCAGTGTGTGTGTCAGTCAGGTGTGTGTCAGTGTGTGTCAGCGTGTGTCAGTGTGTTGCGCCACTCTAAAGAAAGTGTGTGTTGTGGTGGTGACCTGAGCGGGCGTAATGTCCTCAGCAGTCGCAGCACCCGCAGCACGCCCAGGATCTTCGCTCTCACCCGCCATTCGACACCACGAATGTGAATCAGAGAGACAGAAGACCAGAAAACCATCCAGAACGTTCCAGCTGCTGCGCAGGTATGCTCGATCGCCCAGATACAGGCCCTTGAGCACCACCTGACACACACACAGAGAGAGAATCTGCTTTTATAAACAAAACAGTTTATTCGACCTTTACCTCAAAGTATTGAATTATATTAGATTTGTATTAGAAGTATTCGACACAGTGTAAGATTTTTACGCTACTATTTGAACACTGAAGTGTCTCAGTTCCAGGCGTTACAGGATAGAAAACACGTGAAGTGCTCAGGTGAGACGTTACCTTTGACTGTCATCTCAGCCACAAAGATGGCAGTGAAAACATAGTTGGAGATGGTGAGGAAGACTCGCTCCTGACGGGAGAGAGAGAGAGAGAGAGTGAGGCAGTGCGAGGTAATGATACAGCGGCACCAGAAATGTCAAGCTAAGAATGAGATGTGAGACTTCTACATTACAGGGGTAAAATATCCAGTGATTATTACGCTTGAAATGTCACACCAGTCCTGCAGAAGTTCACAGACTGAACACAGCGGAGCCTCTACAGGACCAGTCGTGACACCGCAAAATGAACTACTGCAAAATCTATAAATCGTTACTAGGGTGTGTGATGCTCTTCAATGCAGAAACATTTTCAGTCAAATATCTTGAAGCATTTGTTTGATTTCAGTCTTATTTGTACCCAGAAGGACATTATATTATTTTACATAGTTAATGTTCAATCTGTGAAATGTTTATAGATTATTAAAGTCCCCCTGTGGTGTAGATCCAGTGTTTAATGTTGTTTATGTGTGTATGTGGTGTGTTTAATACGCTTTAACACACACATGTGTAAGTTGATAAGTGAACTGCATTGCTGAGTATTTCCTCCTTAAAACTGCAGTGAACCAAAGACAGTCTCAAAAACACGCTTTGAAATCGCTGGTGTTTCTGACGTCACAAACCACCTTGTAACCAATCAGATCAACGTGTGATCGTCAACCAGTGGATCTCTGAGTGAGTGAGTGGAGGCGGGGCTCATCTGCATATTCATAGAACCACGCATACTAAATGAGGCAAGGGTGTCGAGTTACATTCAAGATATTTTAAGACATGAAGAATATTTTAGGAAAAAACATTTAAATATGTAATTTTGGTGATCAAAGATGAATTTCAAGGGATAAAATGATTGACTACAGGGGGACTCTAAATGTTTAAATGCTGATAATAATTATAATGTTGATAATCTTTCAAGCCTTGTGTTTTACTGTCAGTTCCCATCATTTTGAATGGAATTAATGCATTGATCTGGTTCTAGTTGAGGTAAAACAGGTGTACTGACAGTATTGCTTTACACACTTAATGTACATAGAATCTGTGAAATGCTTATAGATTATTAAATGTTTAACTTTTCTAGCCCTCAATAAACATTTTTTAAAAGATTTTTTCAAGTTGCCAGACATTTATTGATTTCCAACTAAAACTGATCGTTGCAGTTGGAATTAAACCTGCCGTTTCTCCTCGATGAAGCTCCCGCTCACGTGACAGGGGGTTTTTCTTCTTTTTTGTGACAGTGTTCATGCGGAGCTGCAAATCAGTGTGTCACTACAGCGAGACGAGTCGCGCTGACTCAAGCTGTGAGCCG
The DNA here is from genome assembly GCA_030378365.1 of Hybognathus amarus. Taxonomy (NCBI): domain Eukaryota; kingdom Metazoa; phylum Chordata; class Actinopteri; order Cypriniformes; family Leuciscidae; genus Hybognathus; species Hybognathus amarus. The sequence continues at coordinate 357,654 of JAQIUQ010001260.1, read as the reverse complement.
TGTGTGTGTGTGTGTGTGTGTGTGTGAATCTGAGTGATGAAACGTACCAGACTGCCCTGGTGGATTCTGGGTCTCTCCAGAGCCACTGTGATGCAGTTGAGGAAGATGAAAGCAAGAACCACATAGTCAAGAGAGCTTATGAGCGATGATAGTCTGACACATTAGATCAAAACCTGCAGAGAGAGAGAGAGAGAAGAGAGAGAGAGAGAGACGATTGACAGATCAAGTCACCAAATCAAGGGTCCTTTGGGCTGTAAATTTAGCTTTTATTTCCATGTCATTTCAGTTAGTTTCCTATGGGGTTAGAATTGTCCCTTTTCCCAGATAAATAGATTGGGATTGACAAATAAATGTTAAAAGCTTCACAAAAATAAATAAAATTCACAAATAAATAAATGATATTTGCAAATAAAAAAATACAAATGTGTTTTGTCGCAAACACTGCTCTGTCTGACATGAATTAGCGAATCGGTTCCTGTGTCCACATGTATCAATCCTGAAAATGTTTCAAAATCCACACATCCAGACTCCACCCACTTTCTACTTCAGCCAATCAGATAACAGCCATGTGTGCTGACCAATCATTGCACTCTCTCGCTCTCATCCAATAGCGATTTGCTTAGCAATCAGGGGCGGTCTAGCACTGAAATAACTTCGCTCATTCTTCTGCATTGGCTCATATAGCAAGAATAAGGCACATTAAAATGGTAGAGTAAAAGATGTTTAAAATGTGGATTTTGTTAGAGCATTAGTTTGCTTATCAAGCCAAACCACAGTCTTATATTGAGCCTTTGAGAAACAGCGCTTTCACGTCTCTGTGATGGGAACAACACATTATGGAGAGGTCACGTTATTCATTCTTTATCAAATGCATGGAAGCGATTCACAAAATATTTTTTATTTGCAAATCTCATTTAATTTATTTGTGAAATTTGTGAAAATCTTTACATTTATTGTGTGTGTGTGTGTGTCTCTGGAGACCTGCACATGTGAGATCTGTCATGAGCCGCAGCAGGAGTTGAGCTCCAGTGAAGGACATGCGAGATTCTTCCGACTCGACTTGTCCGCTCTAATACGGTTTCATCTGAAGCGTATCTTTTCTCTCTCGTTTGGTCTTCCGTTTCACACTGAGACGGCGTTATATTAATGAAAACACTCTCCATACATTTGAAAACAGTGTTTCTGTGTTATAGTGTGGACTGTCAAAACGCAGGTATTCAAAAGCGATGATGTCATGTGACGCATATTTTACCAATAGATATTCATGTTTATAGTGGTATTGTGCCTGTTATGTGCGGTTCACTTTCACACTGTTGCTGAAATATGTAACTTCACACACTCTTCATAGCTTCACTCACATCTGCTGTCCTGCGGTGAAACACCAGAACAGTTTTAGTGTTTCAGACCGAACATATAATGATGAGTGAGAGCGATTGGGACCATCCGTGAATCGAAAGATATTCTGCTAAATAAAATGATCCTGTCAGAAGAACTGCACGATAACTTTATTAGTTATGTGTCCATCTGTTATCATCTCAGAGCTTCTGTGAGGGTTTACTCATGCGCAGTAAAGGGGATTTAGTGTTTTCAGGTGTTTTCCAGAAGTTTCTCATCCACACTGAGACATCAGGAAACTCTTGAAAACATGAGTGAGGACGAGAGCGCTTTTACACGTGAAAAACGTATCCGGATTAACGTAGACGAAGCCAGACGCTTCAGAGCTCAGCAGACAGGACAGCAGAGCTGGTGTTTTACAGTGACGTCTGAACCTGTTTTAGACACGACACACAGATAATGACTATATTCACGAGTTCAGATCAAGATTCACACTGATTTAGAAAACATCACGGGTGTAAAATCCAAAAACCAAACATTTTACTCCATTACACGTAATCTGATCAGATCTGAGAGTTCAAAATCGCATTAGGATCAATAAAATACTATTTATTTCTAAATAACTGAGAATGATTTAGGACATGTGTACTTTAAAGTAAGTAAGAGTTGAAAGTATGATTTATGAGTGTTCAGTTTAACAGAACTTCGAGTCCAGCACAGATTCCCTATATAACACATCAGTAAAGTAGAGAAGGACTTCACTCTCCATCAGAACCATTCAACAGATTTGGACAGAATGATCTTTCAGGAAACACGTACTTGTTTTGGGGGGAAATAAGTAAATGGACCAATCCTCCCTCTTCTCACACCAGTCTGGGCGATAAACCTCCATCATCTTCTGGATACGGAAACACAGGCTCTGCATATCACACACACACACACATAAACAAGACTCTGGTTATCTGAGATGAAGGTAACTCTTTCCAATTAACTTTGAATAACATTTCAATTTCCCTGGGAGACATTTCCAATAAACGAGTTATATGTGAGGATTAATACATCCATGTGACGTCCACATTCATGCGATCTGCACAGTCGCTGTGCCCAGAGGAGTTGGGCTATTGTGTTTGCTGTCACTGCTCATAATGAGCTTCTTCATGTTGTTTATTCTCCACATCAGCCGCCGCTGGATTTCACTGACGAGACGTTTATTAAAAGCTGAAATGAGCCGAGTTTCTCCACAGTCCTCTGTCAGTGAAGCGCTCTTCTAATGACACGCTCAAACTGACGCACAAAGCGTTTTTAAATCGCTTCACTGAGAGGAAGGCCTCGCTCGAGAACTTTTAATGCAGTGAGCGTCCGGCTCTGAGAGAATATCGGGACTTTATTCTCTTTCTCTGCTTCTCAGGAACAATCATCTGAATATAGCATCATGGATTCAAGTGGTATCATCTCTCCATCTATCACCCTATCCATTCATCCATCCATCCATTAGTCTATCCACTCATCAGTCTATCCTTTCGTTCATCCATTCCTCCGTCTATCAGTCTATCCATCCATCCACCTATCCATCTATTCATCCACCTCTCCATCTAGCCTTCCATCCATCCATCTACCTATCTACCTAACCTATCTACCTAACCTATCTACCTAACCTATCTATCTATCTATCTATCTATCTATCTATCTATCTATCTATCTATCTATCTATCTATCTATCTATCCATCAGCCACCTATCTACCTAACCTATCTATCCATCCACCTATCCATCCATCCATCCACCTACAAATCTCCCTAACCTATCCATCCATCTATCAGTCTACCTATCACCCTAACCCATCTATCCATCCACATATCCATCTACCTATTTACCCAACCTATCTATTCATCCATCCATCCATCAACCATATCTATCCATCTTTCCATCCATCCATCTATCCAACCAACCATCCATCCAATCTACCTATCACCCTAACCCATTTATCCATCCATCAATCCATCCACATCTCCATCTACCTATTTACCTAACCTATCTATTCATCCATCCATCCACCTATCTATCCATCTTTCCATCCATCCATCTATCTGTCTGTTTGTCAATCCATCCGTTTTTCTGTTAATCCCTCTACCTATCCTTCCAGCCATCCATCCACCCACCTATGGATCCATCTTTTAATTTATCTATCTCTCAGTCTATATATATATCCGTATATATATCTCTATCTATCCATCTGTTTATCTGTCAGCCCATCAGTCCCTGAATATTCATACTATCCATCTACCTTTCCATCCATCCATCCATCCATCCACCCATCCATCCATCTGTCTGTCAATCCATCTACCTACTCATCCATCCACTCATCCATCTACCTATCAATCCATCTGTCTTGTCAATCCATCTACCTAATCATCCATCCATCCATCCAATCATCCATCCATCTATCAATCCATCTTTCTGTCAATCCATCTACCTATCCATCCACCCATCCATCCAATCATCCATCTCCCTATCCATACATTTACCCTCCATCCATCCATCCATCTGTTAGTTTGTATATCCATCTACACTCACATAGTCAGTGTCTTCCTCCAGGTTGTTCTTGTCCTTGCGTGCGTTGAGCTGTGGATAAACCTCTCCCAGCAGTGGCCCCTGAGGGCCAGGGGTCTTCCCATTACAGTCCTGGTGTTCGGCGGACTCGCTCTTCATCCGGGCCAGAGGAGGGCGCAGCAGGACCTCGCTCTTCATCCGGGCCAGAGGGGGGCGCAGCAGGACCTCACTCTTCATCCGGGCCAGTGGGGGCGGTGCAGGACCTCACTCTTCATCCGGGCCAGAGGGGGGCGCTGCAGGACCTCGGGCAGCTCGACCGAGAGAGAGAGAGAGAGACGGGCCCGGCGGGACATGGGGGGTGGGGGGGCAGGAGAGACTCATGCTCCGCGGGTGAGAGTGAACACTTCGCACACGCAAACTGCCCCCGATGCCCCCCAGCCCTCGGGCCTCCACTGTTCCAGCTGCACCGGCGGCTCCAGGACGGGTGAGCGGAGGACGCCCCCAGTTGTGGTACTGGGAACTGCGGCTGTGTCGCTACAGAGAGAGGAAGAAAAATCATCTATTTGAAAATATCTGGAAAAATGAAGAAACATTTGATTCCTAATGACATCTGTGTATCTATCCATTTACATATTTGCCTCTATCCATCTTCCAGTTTATCTATCTGTTTATCTATCCATCTGTCTCTGCCTTTCCACCTGTCCATCTGCCTTTCTATCCATCTATTTGTCTTCTATCTGCCTATTTACACATCAGTCTGGCCATCAACCCATCTACCTTTCTATCTGTTGGTCTTCCAGTTTATCTGTCAACCTTTCAGTCCGTCTCCATCTAATGAGCGCCAGCTGTGAGCGGATGCTCCTCCAGTAGCTTTGTTTGAGCTCTTGTGTCTTTTATAGCCATCTTTGACTTTAACTTTGTCATTATATATTTAGTATAGTGCTGTTCTATGATACTTTTATTCTATCCTATGGATAAGCACTTTTTTATTGAATAATGGCCACAGACTTGTCCACATAAGAGATCAGCTGTTCGCTCTCAGGACTTCAGCCAGTGCCAGTGTTGTCCCCCATCTACCTCAAAGGGTCAGACGGCCGTCAGCGGGGATGCAGAGCAGGCGAGGGTAGGCACAGGGAGAAACGGTGGAGATTCAAGCCCTTAGTTCCGTCTGTGGTTATGGGGAATATCAACTCACTGGCTAACAAAACCGATGAAATGGCTGCATTGGTGAAGATGCAGTGAGGATCTACAGGGAGTGCAGTTTACTGTGTCTCACTGAGACATGGCTAACGGCTAGCATCCCAGACGCTTACATGGATTTACCCGGCTTCAATACAGTCAGAGACACGAAGGCTAACGGGAAGCGTTAAGGGTGAGTGGGGAGTTTGCGATATAACAGATGGTATAATCCTGGACATGTTACTGTGAAGATGACAACATGCAGCAGGGACATTGAGCTTTTGGCTGTAAGTCTCCATCCTTACTACATGCCGAGAGAGTTTTCACAAACCATCAAGGTTTGTGTTTACATCCCCCAGCGAGCACAAGCCGAAGCCGTGTGTGATGTCATCCAAGCGGTCGTCGTGAGACTGCAGACACAGCACCCACAGGCCTTCATGTTTATTTCTGGGGATTTTAACCATGTCACGCTGGACTCCTCACTGTCTGCTTTCTGCCCGTATGTTGACTGTTCCACCAGAGGAAACAGAACTATTGATCTATTGTCTGCAAATGTTAAGGATGCATACACTGCCATTTCTTTACCGCCACTGGGGAGATCAGACCACAATCTGGTTCTGCTCCAGCCTCACTATAAGCTCAAAGTTGTGAAGCAACCCATCTCCACACGTTCCTTCAGAAAGTGGTCTCCTGGGTGGAGGAGGCCCTGCGGGACTGGTTCCAGTGTACTGACTGGGGAATGCTACAGGAGGCGGTATGGGGAGGACGTTGAGGGTTGCACAACTACATGAACTTCTGTATGGTTACTGTCGTGCCCACTAGATCTGTACGCTGCTTAGCCAACAATAAACCCTGGATCACCGGCAACATCAAAGACCTTGTCAACCAGAAGAAGAGGGCTTTTATGATTGCTGACCAGGAACATTAAGATGCATACAAAGCCAGCTCAAATTCCAGCTGAAAGAGGCTAAAGATACGTAGAGAAGAAAAATGGAAAAGAAGTTGCAGAAAAACAGCATGAGGGAGGTCAGGGAGGGCATGAAGACCATCACAGGCTGTAGCTTGAACCGTGGGAACCTCGTGGAGGGGTACGCTGCATCATTAGTTGCATCAGTTGTGCAACATGTGATACCCTCAAGGTCCTCCCCATACACCTCCTGCAGCATTGCCAGTGGCGCAGTGGATAAGACACATGCCTTTGGTGTGAGAGACCCGAGTTCGAATCCACTGTGAGACACCAATGCGTCCCTGAGCAAGACACCTAACCCCTAGTTGCTCCAGAGGTGTGTGACCTCTGACTCCGGAGTTGAGAAGGCTCCGCCCCAGTAAAGCGGCTGGCCCAGACAAGGTAAGTCCAAGACTGCTTAAAGCCTGTGCTAAAGTGCATGGTGACCCTTTATATTTTAATATATCTTCAACATGAGTCTGCGTTTGGGGAGGGTTACTGTGTTGTGGAAGGCGTCTAGTATCGTGCCTGTACCAAAGAAGTCACACCCAAGGAGCCCAATGAGTTCAGGCCAGTTGCGCTGACATCACCCATCATGAAGACCATGGATTGGCTGCTGTTACGCCACCTCAGAACACAAGTGTGCCACCCACCCTCTGCAGTTTGCGTATCATGAGAGGGTGGACGACGCCATCCTCAATCTGATCACTGGTATTTTTCACACCTGGATAGGGGTGGTAGTGCTATGAGAATCATGTTTTTTTTCTCCAGCGCACTGAATACCATCCCCTCTACTGAAAGACAAACTGACGGGGACGAGGAGCACCATAGGGGACAGTGCTCTCCCCGGTCTTGTTCACCCTGTACACCTCTGATTTTAAGAACAACTCGGAATAGTGTCCCATGAAGTATTCTGATGACACTGCAATCATGGGGTGTATTAAGGGAGATCAGGGGGAGTATTGGACCCAGATTGAGGACTTTGTGAGGTGGTGTAGTTAAAACCATTAGTCATTGAAGGCGACTGTGTGGAGGAGGTCCAGACCAACAAATACTGGGTGCAGCTGGACGACAGACTGGACTGGTCCAAGAACACAGATGCCCTACAGTGAGGGACGGCGTCGACTCTATTCCCTGAGTAGGCTAGGGTCCTTCAATATCTGTCAGAAGATACAGCAGTTTTACCAGATGGTCATCACTGAGCGTCCTCTTCTATGCTGTGGTCTGTTGTGGAGCAGCATTAAGAAAAGGGACACCACACAGCTGGATGAGCTGGTGAGGAAGGCCTGTTCTGCTGTGGGTGTGGAACCAGACTCATTAACATCAGTGGCGGATCCATCCAGTCTATCTATCTATCTATCTTCTGTCTATCCATCAGTCCATCCATCCCATCCATCCATCCATCCATCCATCCATCCATCCATCCATCTCTATTATCTATCTATCTATCTATCTTCCATCTATCCATCCATCCATCCATCCATCCATCCATCCATCTATCTTCTGTCTATCTATCTTCTATCTATCTATTATCTATCTATCTCTGTCTATCTATCTATCTCTATCTCTATCTATCTATCTATCTTTTGTCTATCCATCCATCCATCCATCCATCCATCCATCCATCCATCCATCCATCCATCCATCCATCCATCTATCTATCTATCTATCTATCTATCTTCCATCTATCCATCCATCCATCCATCCATCCATCCATCCATCTATCTTCTGTCTATCTATCTTCTATCTATCTATCTTCATCTATCTATCTATCTATCCATCTATCCATCTATCCATCTATCCATCTTATCCATCTATCCATCTATCCATCTATCCATCTATCCATTATCTATCTATCTATCTATCTATCTATCTATCTATCTATCTTCCGTCTATCTATCCATCCATCCATCCATCCATCTTTCTATCTATCTTCCATCTATTTATCTATCCATTCACCTGTCTATCTATGTGAACCGCAGCTGTGGCGCAACAGAGAGAGGGAATCTGAAGAAACATTTGACTCCTAACGACACAAACTGTTTAAACACTGAAGATGAGTTAACTTTAAGCAGTCGTGTGTGTGTGCTAATTGCCGTTTCTGATCTTGCTGACTGCATTCGCTCATTTTTAGCAGCATGAGCGGTAAAAGCAGTTGCCATAGAAACTTGTGTTCTCCGCCACTAATCTCTAATGTTGACCTCACACACCGTCCGGCTCACGCGCGTCAGGTGACGGAGCATGCAGCGTTCACATCCAACGTCATTAACGTGAGAGAGTTCCGATACTATCAAGATGAGTGACTCAGGTAGAGTGAAACATATGAATTGAACACACACGCGTCTGTATGATTTCTGCCTGTTTTTACAGTATTCAGCAAATTGCAATAAATTCTTTCCCACCACAATCTCCTGACGGCACGTGACTTCAGGAACAACAGCAACACACTATATTTAACCCAGGCGTTCGCTCGCTCGTCTCTCTCTCCCTCGATACACACGGCTGCCTCAATTAAAAGAGGGGTTGCTATGGAAACCCCAAAAGCCTTGGCTGAGCGTCCGACGCACATTATCAGAGAATTTTAGTCTCTCGCAAACACACACACACAGTTGAGTCTCTGCTTGAGGGATTCTCTAATAACATTTATCTGCACTAATGTTTCCTTGACTCATAACACACACACACATTCACTCACACAGTCACACACTCACACACTGAATGACTCTCAGGCATTGACTGACTAGAGAGGAGGATCTCCTGCCCAGGCAGATTGTCCTCCTCCGGTGGTTTTCCTCAGAGAAGCTGCTCCTGGTCTTCTCCTCGGCCAGCGGCTCCAGATCCAGATGCCCGTTCGCAGTGAGAGAGGGAGGCTTTTCTGGAGGAGAGAAGGAGCGAGTGAGAGAGGGAGAGAGAGAGCGAGTGAGAGAGGGAGAGGCTTTTCTGGAGGAGAGAAACAGGAGTCAGCCCGAACCATCAGCAAATCTGGCCATTAACACACACTATGATGGTACTAATGTCTCTCGCCCTTTTAGAGCCACAGGGTAACTTCAGTACATCAATCCCACAGGATTCACCAATAGTGTCACTAAACGAGATGTTTCCTGGAGACAAAAATATTTTCTGAAAACACTAAACTGCAATCGGACTGGTGTGCACAGGTTTATATTTAATGCATTATTGATCTCCTGCATTGACAGCTTTATCCAAGAGCTGAACTGAGCTGGACGATATCTCTCTCTAACAGAAGTGAAGCATCACTGAACTCACTTAAACTGGACTGTGACGCTTTTCTCTTCTGGACACACACTTAGTTTCATTATGTTCCAGTTATCTCTGAAAAGCTGCTCTGAGTTGTAAAAAGTGTTGTATCAATAAAGCTGACTTATGAGTGCAAATCACCATCATCATAAATAATAACAGACACACACACACATAGATAGAGTTCAGGCTGTTCAATTGGTTGCACAGGGTTCACAAAATCACGTTTCACACTTCATCTGTCCTAAAGTACCTTTTCAACCGATTCCTCGCATGCTAATTAAACATGGCATTGAGATACATACATACTGTAAATAAAAGATTGATATGTTTAACAAGAAAAAACTACTTCAGTCTTTCTACTTCAAATTCATTGTTACATGCTGTTCTTTGTCATTTTTTGTGAAACTGACTAACATTTTTAATGGGAAAACTGTTTCAAAGTAAATCCTACAGCCGTTTTATTTGGTCTAATATTGAGTTTGATCATACCGGATAACGTGAGTGAGTCTTTGTGCTGTTCACTTCCTTTAGCTGAAGATCCCTCATCATCATCTTCGTCATCAGAGAGACGAGTGATTGGCATCGCCCTGAGAGACAGACATATTTTAGATTCAGGACGTTTTTATTCCCAGAGTCCCAAAGCCTTCTCTGAAGCACCTAATGCTCATCCACGACCTGTCGGAAAATACTGAAAATACACACACTCACATACACACACACATACACACACACACAGACAGACACACACTGTGTGCAGTTCAAGGACTCAGAGTCCTGAATCAGGGAGTGTAAGGTGTGTGTGTGACTGAATCAGGGAGTGTAAGGTGTGTGTGTGACTGACCTCGGCCTGAAAGCCCTCCACCAGAATGGCCACCAGGAGGTTAAACAGCACATAGTTCCCGAACGTCATCAGAGCCACGAAATACAGAGCGGCCAGAGGAGACGTGGAGGCCATCCCGTTATACAGCACCACATTCCAGTCCTCCTGGGTCAGGATCTACACACACACACACACACACACACACAGTGAGTAAGTATGAGTGAGTGAGTGAGTGAGTGAGCGCAGCGGAGGCCAGCGCAGCGAGCGAGCCGAGCCAGCCAGCGCAGCCAGCCGAGCGCAGCCAGCGAGCGAGCCAGTGCCAGCGCGCGAGCGCAGCGAGCCAGCGCAGCCAGCCAGCCAGCCGAGCGAGCGAGCCAGCCAGCCAGCGAGCCAGCCAGCGCAGCGAGCGCAGCGCAGCCAGCCAGCGAGCCAGCCAGCCAGCGAGCCAGCCAGCGCAGCCAGCGGCGAGCCAGCCAGCCAGCCAGCCAGCGAGCGCAGCCAGCCAGCCAGCCAGCCGAGCGCAGCCAGCGAGCCAGCGCAGCGCAGCGAGCCAGCGAGCGAGCGCAGCGAGCCAGCGAGCCAGCGAGCGAGCCAGCCAGCGCAGCGCAGCCAGCCAGCGAGCGAGCGCAGCGAGCCGAGCCAGCGAGCGAGCCAGCCAGCGCAGCCAGCGAGCGCAGCCGAGCCAGCCAGCGAGCCAGCCAGCGAGCGAGCGAGCCAGCGAGCGAGCGCAGCCAGCCAGCCAGCGAGCGCAGCGCAGCCAGCGAGCCAGCGAGCGCAGCCAGCGCAGCGCAGCGAGCGAGCGAGCGAGCGCAGCGAGCGCAGCCAGCGCAGCGAGCGAGCCAGCCAGCGAGCCAGCGCGCGCAGCGAGCGCAGCGAGCCGAGCGCAGCGAGCCAGCGCAGCGAGCCAGCGCAGCCAGCGAGCGAGCGAGCCAGCGCAGCGCAGCGAGCCAGCGAGCCAGCGAGCCAGCGAGCGAGCCGAGCGAGCGAGCCAGCGCAGCCAGCCGAGCGAGCGAGCCAGCGAGCCAGCCAGCGAGCGAGCGAGCGAGCGCAGCGCAGCGAGCCAGCGAGCGCAGCGAGCCAGCGAGCCAGCGAGCGAGCGCAGCGAGCCAGCGCAGCGAGCGCAGCCAGCGCAGCGCGAGCGAGCCAGCGAGCGCAGCCAGCGAGCGAGCGAGCGAGCGAGCGCAGCCAGCGAGCGAGCCAGCCAGCAGCGAGCGAGCCAGCGAGCGAGCGAGCGAGCGCAGCGAGCCAGCCAGCGAGCGAGCGAGCCAGCGAGCGAGCGAGCGAGCGAGCGCAGCGCAGCGCAGCCAGCGAGCAGCGAGCCAGCCAGCGAGCCAGCCAGCGAGCGAGCGCAGCGAGCGAGCCAGCGCGCAGCGAGCGCAGCGAGCGAGCCAGCGAGCCAGCGAGCGAGCGAGCGCAGCGCAGCCAGCGCAGCCAGCGCAGCGCAGTGAGCCAGCGAGTCGAGTCGAGTGAGCCGAGCGAGCGAGCCAGCGAGCGAGCGAGCGAGCGAGTAGAGCGAGCGAGCCAGCGAGCGAAGCGAGCGAGCGAGCCAGCGCAGCGAGCGAGCGAGCGAGCGAGCGCGAGCGAGCGAGCGAGTGAGTGAGCGAGCGAGTGAGCGAGCGAGCGAGCGAAGCGAGCGAGTGAGCGAGCGAGTGAGCGAGCGAGCCAGCGAGTGAGTGAGCGAGTGCGAGCGAGCGAGTGAGTGAGTGAGTGAGTGAGCGAGTGAGCGAGCGAGCGAGCGAGCGAGTGAGTGAGTGAGCGAGCGAAGCGAGCGAGTGGCGAGCGAGCGATAGCGAGTGAGCGAGCGAGCGAGTGAGTGAGCGCAGCGAGCGAGTGAGGTGAGTGAGCGAGTGAGTGAGTGAGTGAGTGAGTGAGTGAGCGAGGTAGAGTGAGCGAGTGAGTGAGCGAGTGAGTGAGCGAGCGAGTGAGCGAGTGAGCTGAGTGAGTGAGCGAGTGAGTGAGTGAGTGAGCGAGTGAGTGAGTGAGTGAGTGAGTGAGTGAGTGAGTGAGCGAGTGAGTGAGTGAGTGAGTGAGTGAGTGAGTGAGTGAGTGTGTGTGTGTGTGTGTGTTACTAGTATGTCTCTCTCTCTCTACCTGAAACACAGTGACGATCGCCACAACAGAGAGTCAAAGTTCTTCCGGTCTGGGACTGTGTCTCCAGTGTCGGTCTTCAGACTGAACTTACAGCCGAATATATGCATTCCCAGAATACTAGAAAAGAGAGAGAGAGAGAGAAATTCAAAGATCCTTTATGTTACTAAAAAGACTGATTTCAGGTCAGTCCCTCGACTGCAAAAATGATGTTCTTCCTCACAATTTCTCTCTTATTCTCCAGCACAAGAATCCAAACATTCACACATCAAGATACATTTACTGAAGACAAATAACTGAAGATATGAAGTCAGATATTACTTTATTAGAACAGACACTGCTTTAATCTAATTTTTTTTTCACTTATGTGTATAAGTCTCTTCATACAATGATTTCGCCCATCGATACACTGCATTATATTCATGTCATGCAACGTTGTCAACATGAACTCTTCATGACCCCTAAAACCTGACGCTGTTTATGAGTCTGTGCATGAACACATCATCCATGACCGTCACAAACACACTATTGTCAATATTGCCTAAATCTTGTAAATCTTATTATGTGGTGCATGTACACACAGTCCAGGACGTCTCTTCAGTTGCACGTCTCAAAATGCCCTTGAAGAGGGAAACACACACACACACACACACAAGATTCCCGTTTTTGAAGTTCACACGGAGATGATCACATTTTTCAAAAATGTTCATATCCTGCACTTTGGATCCTGTTTCAAAGTTTGCATTCTGTATAAATAAGGGTGACTTGACTTGAGGTGACACACACACACCTGAAGATGAAGATGAAGAGCATGAGGAGCATGCAGAACGTGGCCACGTTGTCCATAGTCTTCATCAGAACCACCAGCTGTCTGCGCAGCGCCGGCATGAACCGAACCAGCTTTAACACACGCAGCAACCGGAACGTCCTCAGCACCGACAGACCTCCGTCAGACTGACCCACGATCTCACACACACTGCACACACACACACACACACACACAGAGAGAGAGATGGAAGTAATTGTGATGCTTGTGTTTTGGTTCAAGCTCTTCTATTCATCTGTTAACACACATTACTAAAACAGTTTTATCTTTTCTTGTTGATGCAAACAAAGATTGAAAGATGAGTGGAAGTCAGTACGATTTATTTTAACGAAATTACTATCATTCAGCAAGAAAACATTAAACTGACCAAAAAGTGACAGTAAATATATTTATCATGTTTATTTGTATTTCAAATAAATGCTGTTCTTTTCATCAAAGAATACTGAAAAACCAACACAACACAACACGACGGTTTTAAAGTTTTTTGACATCTCGTAAGCTTGTACACACAGACTGACGTGTTTATCCACAGCACAGCATGTGTGTGTGTGTGTGTGTCGCTGGTACCTGATGATGACGATGATCCCATCAAAGATGTTGTAGGGATTGCGCAGGTACTGAAAGCCACCGAACGCCGTGAGCTTCAGGATCATCTCCAGAGCAAACATACTGGTGAAGACGATGTTACAGATCTCCAGAACATTAGTGAGCTCGTCTGGCTGGACACACACACACACACACAGAGAGAACAAGAGCATGAAACACACCATTAACTGAAGTAATGAACAGAACCAATGAAGAGACAGAGAGATTCTCATCAGCTGAAAGAACAGAAGCAAATCATCCACTGATCTCCTCCGGTCAGTGATGTTCTGGGCTTTAGCTTTAGCATTAGCATTAGCTTAACTTTAGCTTACATCCTAATGTACATCCAACCGGCCGTTATCTCAGAATAAACCCGACAGGGAGATCAGGATCAAGTCTTCATCAGCCTGAAGAGGTTTATTCTGAGATCACTGCACACACACACACACACAACTGAAGGGGTTCATTCTGAGTCACACACACACACACACAGCTGAAGGGGTTTTTTCTGAGATCACTCACACACAGCTGAAGGGGTTTATTCTGAGATCACTACACACACACACACACACAACTGAATGGATTAATTCTGAGTCACACACACACACACACACACACACACTCACACACACACACACACACACACACACACACACACACACACAACTGAAGGGGTTCATTCTGAGATCACTCACACACTCACACACACACACACACACACAGCTGAAGGGGTTTATTCTGAGATAACAACGGCTGGATGGACATTATCTCATTTAAACGCAAAGCTTGCACGGAAAGACCAGTTTCAGCAGCGAGATCAAACTAGACGGAATGATATAGAGAGCCTAAGTCCTGCCCTCCGCTTCCGGTTCATGGGACCTTATTTTGGAAAAACAATGCATGGTAGTCAATGGCAAGAGATAACTTATCTTTTATTCCGTCTGAACTGTGTCCTGGATTACACATATGATGTTTGTCAATTTAAAAGATAATTATGAAAGCCAAGAAAGTCGCAGTTCGTCATAAAACAGAAGAGTAACTTTTAGTTTTATGTGAAAATCGCTCAATGAACTACATCTCCCAGGAGGCGAAACAACGAGCGAGATCAGCTGCTGTGTGTGTGTGCAGTCTGGAACAACACACTCATGACGGTAACGTTACGATTATAACGGAAGACTATAGAAACAAGTGACATAGCCTCAGTAAAGTTCGCTTCATTCATTGAGAGAAAATGTGCGCCTTTGGGATTTGTAGTCTTTGTAATTACGTTATTTTCACAGTCTTATATCTCAACAGTTTTACATCAAACTGCGACTTCTTGACTTTAAAATGTATCTTTTAAATTGACAAACATCATATGTGTAATTCAGGGATCAATTTAAACTAAATCAAAATATTTGTTATCTCTCTCCATTGACTACCATACAATATTTTTCCGATATAAGGTCCCATGGTGGTCGACCGGAAGGGGAGGGACTTAGGCTCTCTATACCGCTGGATGTGTGATTGACCAATCAGAATAAGTATTCCACAGAGCCGTGTAATAAGTCTATATAGAAACCTCCGTGTGTGTGTGTGTGTGTGTGTGTGTGTGTGTGTGTGTGTGTGTGTGTGTGTGTGTGTGTGTGTGTGTGTGTGTGTGTGTGTGTGTGTGTGTGTGACCTGCTCATGGTGCTCAATGCCCATGCTGATGGTGTTGATGAGGATGGCCACCATGATTCCTCTGTTGAAGTATTTACTTTCTCCACGATGCCCCACAGTTTGACCCTCGTCTCCGCCCACAGCTCTTGGCTCCACCCCTGACACGCCCCCTTCTCCTCTGCTGCCTCCTCTGTCTCCTGATTGGCTGCTGATGCGGGAGGTGTGGCTACATCTGTGGTGCAGTGAGAGAGTGCTCAGAGTTCCCTTACAGAACATGAACATATGGGAACATGACACAATATACATCGTAATACACTTCCATATATGGGAAACGAGTGATGTATGCAGTACTGTCTAATATACTGCAATATATGCATTGACCATTACTATATATTATTACATTTAAAATATTAATAAATAAAGACAAAAACATTCCTTATGTACTATTCAATATATTATTCAGTATATTTTCAAACATTCTGTTAAATCCTTTACTTTATTGATCATTCATATATTGGGAAATTTATATTCTTTTCATGACGGTCCATCATGTGACTGTTCATCCCTCTCCTCTTCTCACCCTGTTGCTGGCGGCTGTTTCTCCTTCCGTTGGTGTGTGTTTTCTGCAGTGTGTGTGTTCGGCAGAGCGCTCCGAGGAACGCGGCGATGCGGCGGCGAGTCTTGCGGAGCACGTGGCAGACGAGCTGGAAGAGCTCCTCGTAGCAGTCCGCCGGGTTCGGCCCGCGAGGCCAGTGTGCTGGAGGACAGACAGGCGTCTCTCTGCTCCTGCATCAGCTGGTGCTCGCGCTGCTCCGTCTCCGAGAACTGAGTCGCTATGACGACCAAGACACAGGTTTATCATGAAGAAAGAGCCCACCTGTGGAGTTAGGCAGCGATCCAGAGAGACAGACAGTCAAAACACACCTGTCTCACTGCAAACACACTCACACTGCAAACACACACCTGTCTCGCTGCAAACACGCTCACACTGCAAACACACACCTGTCTCACTGCCTCACCGCAAACAAACACCTGTCTCAATGCAGACACACCTCACACTGCAAACACACACCTGTCTCACTGCAAACACACACACCCGTCTCACTGCAAACACGCTCAACACTGCAAACACACACCTGTCTCACTGCAAACTCACACCTGTCTCACTGCAAACTCACACATGTCTCACTGCAAACACACACCTGTCTCACTGCAGACACAGACCTGTCTGACTGCAAACTCACACCTGTCTCACTGCAAACTCACTGCAAACTCACACCTGTCTCACTGCAAACTCACTGCAAACATACACCTGTCTCACTGCAGACAGACCTGTCTGACTGCAAACACACACCTGTCTCACTGCAAACTCACACCTGTCTCACTGCAAACTCACACCTGTCTCACTGCAAACTCACACCTGTCTCACCGCAAACTCACACCTGTCTCACTGCAAACTCACACCTGTCTCACTGCAAACTCACACCTGTCTCACTGCAAACACACACCTGTCTCACTGCAAACTCACACCTGTCTCACTGCAAACTCACTGCAAACACACACCTGTCTCACTGCAGACACAGACCTGTCTGACTGCAAACTCACTGCAAACTCACACCTGTCTCACTGCAGACAGACCTGTCTGACTGCAAACTCACACCTGTCTGACTGCAAACACACACCTGTCTCACTGCAAACTCACACCTGTCAAACTGCAAACCTGCTACACTGCAAACTCACTGCAAACTCACACCTGTCTCACTGCAAACTCACACCTGTCTCACTGCAGACACAGCTACACTGCAAACTCACACCTGTCTCACTGCAAACACACACCTGTCTCACTGCAACTCACTGCAAACTCACACCTGTCTCACTGCAGACAGACCTGTCTGACTGCAAACTACACCTGTCATGAAACTACACCTGTCTCACTGCAAAGACTACACTGCACACTGCCACTGACACCTGTCTCACTGCAAACTCACACCTGTCTCACTGCAAACTCACACCTGTCTCACTGCAACTCACTGCAAACTCACACCTGTCTCACTGCAAACTCACACCTGTCTCACTGCAGACACAGCTACACTGCAAACTCACACCCGTCTCACTGCAAACACACACCTGACTCACTGCAGACACAGCTACACTGCAAACTCACACCTGTCTCACAGCAAACACACACCTGACTCACTGCAGACACAGCTACACTGCAAACTCACACCTGTCCCACTGCAAACACACACCTGACTCACTGCAAACTCACACCTGTCCCACTGCAAACACACACCTGACTCACTGCAAACTCACACCTGTCCCACTGCAAACACACACCTGTCCACTGCAAACTCACACCCGTCTCACTGCAAACACACACCTGTCTCACTGCAAACTCACACCTGTCTCATTGCAGACACAGACCTGTCTCACTGCAAACACACACCTGACTCA
This sequence comes from Hybognathus amarus, assembly GCA_030378365.1. Classification (NCBI taxonomy): domain Eukaryota; kingdom Metazoa; phylum Chordata; class Actinopteri; order Cypriniformes; family Leuciscidae; genus Hybognathus; species Hybognathus amarus. The sequence goes on along the minus strand of JAQIUQ010001260.1, from coordinate 339,970 downwards.
CTGCAGACACACTCACACTGCAAACACACACCTGTCTCACAGCAAACACACGCATATGTCTCACTGCAAATTCCCATCTCACTGCAAACACACTTGACAAAACATGATGATGGGTTGTTATGGGATTCCCATGTAAGAAACTTCAAACTAAATGTCACAGGAATATCTGCATCTGCTGATAGTAAAATCAGGTGAACTGACTCAATAAACTGGTTAAAAATATCAGACAGGCAATATCAGTAAAATGAATCATCAGCATGTCAAATAAAACCAAGTATATTGCTCTTTTAGAACAGACTCATAAATCTGTGTGAGATTGAGTGTGTGTGTGTGTGTGTGTGTGTGTGTGTGTGTGTGTGTGTGTGTGTGTGTGTGTGTGTGTGTGTGTGTGTGTGTGTGTGTGTGTGTGTGTGTGTGTGTGTGTGTACTTACAATAATCAGCAGAATAAAATAGATGAAGTTGTAGAATGAGTGAGCGTCCATGACGTAATACATGATTTCCACCCAGCCCTCCAGAGTAATAACCTAAACACACCATCATTAGCAGAGAAACACCTCACACACTTCTCTGGCAATAGATTTCTCTTCCAATAAGTTCAGATTTGGCACAAAGCACATCAATCAGATCATACGAGCTGCAGCTCTGCAGTCTCCCGGGACAAAATACCTGAAAAATGACGATCCAGGCATATCCGATGTTGTCGAAGTTGATGGCTCCTTTGTGCGGGTTCCTGTGTCCGGTGTGGCAGTGTGTGTAGTAGCGGTTCCAGTTGACACAGAGTCCGGGTATGAAGGCGCTGGCGTTGATGAAGGGTTCGGTCACGAGACCCAGAGCCTGATGATGCAGGAGATCATCCACGTCCAGACAGCACTGATGTCCCGAAACACGGCGAGCCGGAACGTCTCCGCACGACATGATCCCGTTATCCTGAGGCAGAGAGCAGATGAAGGGCCGCTCGTCCTCCTCGTCGGGAGAGTGATACGGGGCGGGCAGTGCCACACCTGTAGAGCTGAGAGAAACAACACACAGTTGAACCGAGGAAGCACCAGAACCAGCCTGGGCCGTCACCTGATCTGAGCTCGACACAGGAGACGCGAGTCAGACACTCTAACGGTCTGGTTTGCAAGATGTTTAATGCTTTTAAAAGAAGTTTCTTCTGCTCACCAAACCTGCTTTTATTTGATTACAAAACAGTAATGTTGTTAAATATCATGACGATTTAAAATAACACTTTTCTATGAGAAAATATTTGATTTATTCCCGTGATCAAAGCATCATTACTACAGTCTTCAGTGTCACATGATTCCACAGAAGTATTTCTGTGGAATATAAACCAGGAGAACAGAAACACACACTGATGGTTTAACAGAGCCGAGAGGGTCAGAGGTTTTATTCTCTACGATCACACAGGTGCCATCGAGACGCTTTTAATAAAGCCGAGAGCAAACGCACAGATCAAACACTCAAATGATATTTCAGAAGATTACAGAGGACAAATATCATGAAAGAGAGGCCGAGCGTTCATTGATCTCGTCAGCATCTCCACACAGAGCTGATGGACAAACAATAGAATAAAATGTTAAAGTTGAAGACTGAAGACTGGAGTAATGATGATAAACTAAAATATTCACATAGAAAACAGATGATTTCCACTAGGAGTAATATTTCACTGTATTTACTGTAATATATACAGCAGAAGAGACACTTTTTGAAGGTGTGCCAACTTCTGAATGCGAGTGTGTTCATCAGATTCCCAGGCTGAGTGTGTGTGTGTGTGTGTGTGTGTGTGTGCTGGAGTCAGTGGTTATTAAAGCTGCTGTTCTCGAGCGTCTCGGGTTCAGTGGGCTCTGATAAAGACCGATGGGACAGAGATGTGTTAAAAATAGAGCCGAAGTAAGACAGGAGATTAGAGATCTCCAGCAGGGAGGGAACGTGGGAACACAATCCTGCGGCAAGATAGAGGACCGACTGAAGACGTCTCCAAGAACACGCTGAAGAAACACTAATAATAACAGAAATATTGTGACATACATCCAATGAATATCAAAAAAGAGGGAAATGTAAGGCGGAGACTTGGTTTCGTTCCGTCAGTTGTTGATTGGATGTTGAGAGTGTAGGCGTGGCATTTAGAAATAGAGGCGGGTCTGAGTGCACGTTTGTGTCAATCGTAACAAAGGGGCAGAGTTTAAATGCACTAAATGATTGGAGAAACTTTCACCCAAAGATCCAGTTATGGCGGAGAAAAGGGAAGGTCTAATTTGTTAAAATTAGATAATGCACTATCTTATATAAACTAACAGTGAGCAATATACGTATTACAGCATTTATATCTGCATTAACTAATACAACTCTGATTTAAAAAAAAACTATTAATAAATGTTAATATTGACTATTGATATTGATAATAATGTTTATGGGTCCTCATCATCATTATAGTGTTAATAATGTTGAATGAGAATCAGTTCCTCTTCAGCATCTCTTCTCTGATGACGAGGGCGGGGCTATAACCTGTCACTCACATGAGATCAGCCAATAGCAAACCACAACCATCCAATCAACTCCCCACAGACACAATCAAGCCCCGCCCACATTTGTTCTTGTTCCTGAAGCGATTCACTCGATATACGACACACTAGAGGAGAGAAGACCAGCGCAACTTCACTTTCATCACGACTTTAACTGATGTAGTTAACTATAATAACTGAACTCTTACTGTTAAGTATTCCTAAAACAGGAAACACATGCAGAAAATAATCATTCACAATAATATCTATAACATTTATTCTGAAAAAAGACTTTAAAGTTCTAAACTCAATGGATGAGAACCACATCCAGCACATCTTCATTCAGACTCCTGTGTGTGTGTGTGTGTGTGTGAGAATCTCACAGTGAGACTAAAGTGTTTTTCTGGTGAATCTGTGTGTGCTGCTCCCCTAACGCTGAAACACACACCCTCCATTATCACAGCCGGCACATTTGTGGCATAACAAGGTCAAAGCCGTAATTCTCCCAGAAGCCCCTGCTGCATGCCATCACTCATCACAGAGAAACATTAGAGGAGCGAGAGAACGAGGAGAGAGAGAGAGAGAGAGAGAGAGATTGTCTAGCTCACATTTCTCAGTAGAAAGAAATACAAAAGTATATTTTACATTTAAAGTAAAATGAACTTTTATGAGCATTAAAGTCAGTCGATCTTATTTGAATAGCGCTTTGCACAATACACATTATTTCTAAGCAGCTTTCAGAAAATCAGGATGAAAATGTTTAATATCACGCCTTATTGCTGCATTTAGTAGATTAGAGCGCCGTAATTATACGGTTTCAATCTTGTAAAGTCGGCATGAAATGAAAATTGAAAAATTATGAGGTTTATAAATATTATAAATAAAAATTATACCCGCACAAATGAATCATTCACAATAAAATCAACGCATTTAGAAAAAAGATCTATTATTATCTATATGCATGTTGTTGGGAATGATTTGTTAGTTCATCTCAGTTTTTGGTCGTATGGTGACATCTATAATAAATCAATGCAGAAGTCATGCTTGATTCCAGTCAAAATATCGAAATATTCTTACATCAAGAAGCTTTTACTAGACGAGTAAATGTCATTAGATTTTATGTTTTGTTTTCAGGGGAAAAATCTGTTTGAATTAACATTATTTTCTGTCCCCATTGGCAGATAATTGAGCTTGTCTTAAGCAAAAACTGTTTTTTAGATGTTCCCCCCAGACAACAAGACTTAATATCTTATAGCATTTACTACTTTAGTAAATCCATCTTGATTAAATCATTTAAATATTCTGACTGGAAACAAGACAAAAATACTGAGTAAGAAAAGCATGACTTCTGCTGTGATTTATCCCAGATTTACTTGAAAAAAGATCTGTCGCTACTTCCATTACATTGTGATTTTATGGATTGTAAACATGCGCTGTGAGAGTAAACAGATTCTAAACGGCCATGACACTGAGTTTTGCATTATTTTCTGGATATATGTTTAACCCAGAGAGCTCTTGCTCCTTTCATACGTCACACAGAACGATGCGTCTGCGACTGAAGTGCACTTGTGAGGGGTCTCCAGTGCGCTCTAATGAGGGATCAGCGTGACCGATTCCCTGGTGTCTGAGCTTTACGCCGGTCAAGAGCCCACGAGAGCCTTCAGGGATGTGAATGTCAACCAGAATAGAAACTCTTCGTTCCATCAGAAACCAGTCAGAAAGAAGAAGCAGACAACCATCAGGAGGACGAAAACCAGCTCGGGTTAAAGTGCTCTATTATAATATTTTAAAACATCCTAGTTTAATCTCCTCTACGTAAGATTTACATGCATCCAAAGTCAAAAAACACTTTCTCCTAATCTCCACCGCAGCTTCAGCTCTTCCTCTGTGTCTGAAACTCTCTCTAAGCCCCGCCTCTCTGAGAGCTGCTCTGCTGAGATTGGTCAGAAAGCAAACGCTCATTATCATATCTGACTCTCAGCTCTTGATCACAGTGATACGAACAGTAACGATGGCGTGTGTTTCACCGTCTCAGTCTCAGAAAACAGCGTCTCCTCGACACGAACACCACGAGCCGAACTCTTCCAGTCTCAGATACACTAGTGTTTGAGGGCGGAGCTAAGAGACGCTGATCAGCCAATCAGGACCACAGGCTGGCATTATACTAATGAGTTACACACCTACAGGATCAGCAGGAAGTGAGACTGACGACTCGTTTCACTTCAGAATCACTTCTTTCTTCCTCAATAACTTCATTTATCTGCACTTTAATCTTTGAAACTTTGCAGATATTTTACATTCACAAACACCTCTATAAGGTCTCATCCGATAAAGCGTAACAGGGCACTTTAGGGAACAGTTAGTGTTGGTGTGTCAGTGGCGTTCACACTCACAGGGTGAAGTTCTCCTCCGGGTAGCAGCGGTTGCGCAGAAGCCCCGCCCACAACTGAACACCGATGATGCCGAAGATGAAGAAGACGAAGAAGCAGAGCAGAAGAACGTTCCCAACATCGGCAGTGTGTCCAACAGCAGATTCACCAGGATCCTCATGCCTGACACACACACACAAACACATTAATAGTTAGCCAAATCAACACAGTACACCATACCTGTCAACACTCCCGTTTCTCCCGGTTTGTAGCCCTATCTCCCGGACCCCTCCTGGTTTGTTATTTCTCCCGGGAAACTCCCATAATTTGCATGGCCCAAACTCCTTTATGAATAATTGGACCAATATGTTTGTTTGTGTAATGTTGACCAGTTGCCAGATTTGTATTATAAGTTAATGCTTTCGTTCGGAGGTCTAGTCTTCAAGCGCTGTGAGTGTGTACAGTGAGTGTGTGTGTGTGTGTGAGCTAAAGAGTTTAGAAGCTGTGGACTCACTGGGGACTCTGTTGATGGCTTTGAGCGGCCGCAGGACTCTCACTGTCCGGATAGCCGTCAGGTTGATGTTCTGCAGGTCCAGCGAATATCTCCACCACCCTAAACACACACACACGTTAAAATACACTTTTCAATGCATCCAATAAAGCAGTCTGAATCTCCACCAGAAGCTCCTCAAACACACACAAACACACACACTCCAGCAGAAGCTCCTCAAACACACACACCAGCAGAAGCTCCTCAAACACACACACACACACACTCCAGCAGAAGCTCCTCAAACACACACACCAGCAGAAGCTCCTCAAACACACACCAGCAGAAGCTCCTCAAACACACACCAGCAGAAGCTCCTCAAACACACACCAGCAGAAGCTCCTCAAACACACACCAGCAGAAGCTCCTCAAACACACACCAGCAGAAGCTCCTCAAACACACACTCCAGCAGAAGCTCCTCAAACACACACAGCTGGCGTGATGATCTCTGGCATCCGATCGTATGCTCAACATATTCACACACATGCAAACACAGAGCCGGCATTCATTAAAGATCTCCATCTGTCCTGCTTTCACACACTGATTTACAGACTGATCAGAGTCTCTATTCTGTAGACACAAATAAAACACACACGTCAGCGAAACAGAAGGTTTGATACGCAGCGGATCACATGTACTATATCAGTGCGTTTCAGTGAGTGACCACAGTCCTGGTGAACGACTGAGCAGAGCATCGAGAGCTGAGGGTCTGTGGCTTTAAATAAGACAGTAATGTTGTCAAATTATGATAAAAGCACAGCAATGAACGGGTTATTCTCCAAAACAAACACATACACACACACACACACACATCTGAACTAGTGTAGTTGTAACAGAGCAGGATCTTGCAAATGTATATATATAAAAAAATAATATAAAAAATATAAAATATTTTTTGAACAAAAATATATTACATTGATTTTCCTGAAAAAAAAATTTTCAATCTATTTGAATTGACTAAATTTAAATATTTTCAACTTTTGAAAGCAAGTAAAACTCAAAAATACTCAGCATCATGAAACACTACTGACCCGAACTGAGTAACGAACCCACATCATCTCGGTTCAGGTGTTTAGATGTTCAGGTGTTTAGATGTTTGTTCAAGTGTTTAGATGTTCAGGTGTTTAGATGTTTGTTCAGGTGTTCGGGTGTTTAGGTGTTTGGGTGTTCAGGTGTTTAGATGTTCAGGTGTTTAGATGTTCAGGTGTTTAGATGTTCAGGTGTTTAGATGTTCAGGTGTTTAGATGTTCAGGTGTTTAGATGTTTGTTCAGGTGTTCAGGTGTTTAGGTGTTCAGTGTTTAGGTGTTTGTGTGTTTAGGTGTTTAGGTGTTCAAGTGTTCATGTGTTTAGGTGCTCAGGTGTTTAGGTGTTTGGGGTGTGCAGGTGTTCATGTGTTTGGATGTTCAGGTGTTTAGGTCTTCATGTGTTTGTGTTTATTTGGGTGTTCATGTGTTTGGGTGTTTGTTCAGCTGTTCTTGTGTTTAGGTATTTGTTCAGGTGTTTAGCTGTTTGGGTGTTCAGGTGTTCGAGTGTTCAGGTGTTTGTTCAGGTGTTCATGTGTTTGGGTGTTCATTTCCTGTGTTAGGGTGTTCAGGTGTTTGAGTGTTTAGGTGTTCATTTCATGTGTTAGGGTGTTTGGGTGTTCGAGTGTTTTGGGTGTTTGGGTGTCCATGTGTTTGGGTGCTCGAAGTGTTTGGGTGTTCGAAGTGTTTGGGTTTCGAGTGTTCAGTTGTTCATGTGTTCAGGTGTTTGGGTGTTCAGGTGTTTAGATGTTTGTTCAGGTGTTCGGGTGTTAGGGTGTTCAGGTGTTCAGGTGTTTAGGTGTTTAGGTGTTCATGTGTTTAGGTGTTCAGGTGTTCAGGTGTTAGGGTGTTCGGGTGTTTGGGTGTTCAAGTGTTTGGGTGTTCAAGTGTTTGGGTGTTAGGGTTTTCAGGTGTTGGGGTGTTCAGGAATCAAACCCATTTAACACATGTGTTTAAGCACCGAACATGAGAAAATTCTCACCCGGCCATCACGATAAAGAAATCCAGTCTGTTCCAGGTGTCGCCCAGATAACAGCGCTGGCCGAAGATCCCCAGAGCCACGATCTTCACCACCATCTCCAGTGCAAAGAAGATGTAGATGAAGGCGTCGAAGGCCTGCATATAAAACACACCTCAAATTCACTCATATATTCAGAACTATCAGATGAGAACAAGACATTATTCTCTTCTGCTTTACAGCTGGTTTCAACTTCACTTCGGAGGAACTTTCTAATGCTGACAGTCATTGAACTGAACTAAATCAACATTGAACTGACTCAAAGTGAATTAAAACTTCTTAACTTTACACTGTTATTGAACTGAACTGAATCAACAACTAACTGAATTGACACTTGTTTTTGTAGAGCTGCTTATAGCTGGAATAGAATTTGTCACGTATTTGATGAAGTTTGATTCTGTTCCTTTACTGTTTATTACTGTGAAACAATCTGTATTGTATAAATTCAAATCAACTCACAAAGCAGCTTCACAGAAAGTGCATGAGTCCACATTACAATTTGCAGTGATCTGTTTTCAGAGATAAATTATGGATTTCAGAAATTCCCAAATCACAGTTAGCGAAAATGTATTAATTAAAAAAAAAAAATATATATATATATATATATATAAAATGCAGACACTGTGGTCATACTGAAGTAATGAATACGTGTTTGTTGACAAATGATTAAAGCGCTGTAGAAATAAGGAGAGCATAAGCAGTGTAATTAAATCAATGATCCGCTAATTAACACAAAGCTCTGATGATGAGTCTCTAGATGACGAATCTTCTGAGAGTGTGTGTTTAAATATAAGATCTGAAGTGTGTTTAACGTGCTGGTTCTCGCGAGATGAGCGGCTCATGAGCACAGGTCACACACACTGACCTGCAGGATCTGGCAGCGGTCCGAGGAGCAGTCGATGTTCTCGCAGGGCTGGTACATCCCCAACGTCACACAGTTCAGCAGGATCACCATCATACTCACACGCTCGAACCACGTCCAGCAGGAGTTAAGGAGAGCACAGATCACACACACACAACCCACACAGAGATCATATGGAGGTTTCACTAGTTATATATGCTATTTATGATTTACATTTTTCAGAGTATAGATTGGGCGTCTGTAAAAGATAGATGACTTTGGAATGTCAGGATGTGGTCCCTCACATAAGCATCATATATGATGTGTCTAACAGACTGAAGAGCCCTGCTAGAGGAGAGTGTCCATCTGTAAACCTTTCCTCAGTCTCACACACACTCTCTCTCACACACACACACCATTCCTCAGTCTCACCGCTGGACTCACCAAAACACACACACACTCTAACTCTACACACACCAACCCGACCCCTAAACCTCCCAATCACACACACACACACACACACACACACACAAACCCGATCCCTAAACCTACCCATCACACACACACGCGCACACACTCACCTTTTAAACGCTTTGAACCTCTACCAGAAAAGTTTATTTAAAATGGTCAGATAGTGATGATGCGATTCATGAACCCGAACTAATGTGATTTCCATCTAAATTACCTTGCAAATTGTGAAATTAATTTATATGATTAAATCCATAATTTTAATTATAACTGCTACCGTTCAAAAGCTGAGTGGGTGACTTTAAGTTTTGCTTTTTTTAAGTTTAATATTTTTTTTGTAAAATTTGTGGAAACTATATTATTCAGGATTCTTTGACGAACAGAAAGTTCAAATGACATTATAAAAGTTTTTACTGTCACTTCTGATCAATCAAATGCATCCCAGCAGAATAAAAGTATTAATTGCTTAAACACTTGCAGTATGATAGTGTTTATTTTTAATAAAAATGCCACATTGTATTTGTATATCACCTTTAATGCAGCTCAAAGATCAGAATATACAAATATTATTATGTTTCTGATTGTGTGTGTGTTTCAGTTCAGAGTTTCCCTCAGTCACACACACATTAGTTTGATTTCATTTGTGTTCTTCTGCATCTGAAACACAGTCTCTCTGAGGAGACACACGTCTCCCGCTCTTTCTTCTGTTGCCACAGCAACAGGACGGGTTCTGAAAGCTCGCAGGGTTCTGTTGCCGTCGGCAGCGAGAGAGAGAGCGCGTTTACTGCCGAGCCGATGCGCAAATGATTTATAACAGCACATTATCATAGTGTTAATAATGTTGAATGAGAATCAGTTCCTCTTCAGCATCTCTTCTCTGATGACGAGGGCGGGGCTATAACCTGTCACTCACATGAGATCAGCCAATAGCAAACCACAACCGTCCAATCAACTCCCCACAGACACAATCAAGCCCCGCCCACATTTGTTCTTGTTCCTGAAGCGATTCACTCGATATACGACACACTAGAGGAGAGAAGACCAGCGCAACTTCACTTCGACTTTATAGATGCATTTTTAAGTCTGCATCTTTGAGCTTATCGTTTGCTAGTGAAAGATGACAAAATACACTTTTAGCAAATTAACATATTGGTTTGCAAGGGTTTACTTTTATGTATGTATGTTTTACAGTACAGCACTTTGTGTCCATTTTTTGGATTTTAAAGTGCTCTATAAATAAATCTTGTTGTTGTTATACTTGTTTTATCGCATAATATTTTAGATGGCACCATTATTAATGGAAATTTTACTTCTTTCATTGAAGTGTCCGTGTGTTTGTGTGTGTGTGTGTGTGCATGACTGTGTGTGTGTGTTGTGGGTTAATTGCATTATAAATATCCCCAGTAAAGAGATTTGTACTGCTAATGAGTGTCTCTGTTGCTCTTTGAATGTCAGCATTCATTCTGACGCTCAGATCTCTCTCATCGCTTTCATTCAGTGTGTGTTTCTCCGACTGTGCAGGTGTGTGTGTGTGTGTGTGTTTCTCCGTCTGTGCAGGTGAATCGCTTCCCTTTGATTTTTGATGCCGTCTGTGAAACCGATGAATCCAGCCCTTAATCTTTCACATTTAAACACACACACACACACACACTCCACAAGCCCCTCCGACAGCAGACGAGCCGTTGCTAAAACTTGAGGAATACAGGACGACTTTTCTACTTTTTCTCCAAATTATCACTCTAAAATTGTCCAAATTTCCCTCCCGCAGTGAAACGATCGCCTCACATCAGCTGATCGACTGAAACACTGAACACACTTTTCCTTCAGAGACGTGATGATGAACATCTGAGAAACAATGAAAATCCCGAAACACTGACGACTGTTAACAACTTCAGATTAAACACACAAAGAACGAACATACACACACTGATTCAAGTTGAGTCGTGCTGTGTGTGTGTGTGTGTGTGTGTGGTCTCTCAATCTCCATGGCAATAACAGCTGCTCTGGGTCGTAATTGAAAGCAGGGAGAATAAATAGAACAAAGATATTGAAAAAATAAATAAGGTGAGCCGAGTGGAGAACGCAGGGCTGTTAATGATGGATGAGGAGATGGAGGAGCTCGCACTTCACTCTCAAACACACACGAGTCCAAACAACACACACTCTCTTTATATCTTCATCTGTCTTCAGTGTGTCATGATGCTGTTCTAAAAAGCTCTAATAACCAATTATAATGATGAGAATTACAGATAAACATTATCATCATCATCAGTTTCCACCGTCTGAGTTCAGCTGACGCATGTGATTCCAGCAAATACAGACACTTAAAACACCAAACAGAGAGACTCAGTGATCACAAGAACCATTCCAGCACACACACACACACACAGACAAACACCTGAGCACATCTCCTGAGCCATTCTCATCTTAATAAAAGACGCCTGACATTTAGCGACATTATCCACAGCTGGAACTGAAGAAATGCGAGAGGACAGAAGAGAACAATGCAACTGAGGGCGAGAGACACTGACACACTGAGAGAGAGAGAGAGAGAGGGCGTGATGTCATCTCTGCCCATTACTCTGAGGTCTGGCGAGGTCAAACACCAGCTGAGAGACACTAAAGATTCAGATCAGATGCGGGAGATCATTCAGTGTGTTCATATTCTGACAGCGGATCATCTGTACGTCAATCACAGTCATCGGGTCGTTGATCTCGTCTGACTGAAGTCTATCTGAAGAGGATCTAGTCACTGGATTGACACGGTTTGATTTTTTATCTTGGGCTGCAGAATTAATCGAAAAACAAACCCAAAATCGTAATATAACTTCGCAGAATTATCACCTGGCAAAGGCTGTGATTTAAGTAAATGAATATAATACATGCGCTGCGAGATTCAGAGTGAAGTGCAGAACTGTGTTCATTTACACGCAAACATATGATTTGTTGTTTTTCAAAGCAGCAAAACTATCCTTTCTCTCTCTCGAATCAGCACTGAGTGAGTTAACCTGCAGTTCCTCCACTGGCCACTAGAGGCGCTGCAGAAGAGACTCACTCCCATAGACCCGCATGTTAATACGCCCAACTTTACAGCAGGAAAACACATGTTTACAGTCTGGTGCGAAAAGTGTTTTGCTCTATATCGCTAATGTTGCCCTTCATGACGACTGTCAGGGGGTGAATATTTTTATAACTCATCCATCTACATTATATTAAGCCTTAAATTTCTGCATAATTAAGGGCATGGCCACTTGAGTGACCGTTGGATTGACGCTGATTTCACTACTAGCCGTTTGTCTGCTAGCGTTAGCATCACGTCACCTCAGCTAATCCGCCTCGCTGCACATTTACGTTTATGCGGGAGTGACGCCAAGATGGCGACGGCCGTCTCCGCCCACTTTGGGCTTCAAAAACACTTTATTTAGTTAATATTCTGTAAAAGCTGCGCCAAAAACAAAACAATCGCCAATCATCTTCACCTGCGGTTTTACATCAAAAGTTTGATGGTTTAATGTTTGAAAATGTGATTTTTTTCCCCAAATCATGCAACCCTAGTTTCATCACATCAGATCTTTGGTAATCACATCCACATTATATTCATCATCACGAGCCTGTGCTTTATGAGTTATCCACATCTGACCTCATATGTACAAACATGACCTGAGCATCACATTAAAAACATCTTCAGATCCCAGTCAGACTGTCTAAGTGGGCGATTCCTGGCTCGAATACACCAATAATCTGCCAACTCAATGACTATATCTGACATTTCAGATTTCTTCTCCACATTTGAGCTGAAATAACAGACGTTATAAGTAAAAGGATCTTCAAGAAGGAAAATATCCAGCTGTAATATCTCACACACACTGTAATTATATTCTCAGAACAAACGCACACACAGGCTAAAGCGTACGCCTCCGCCGCTGATTTATCATCATATTGTGTCATTATATTTTCATCACAGAAAGCGGTTCATTATCATTCACAGATGTGCTGAAAGTCATCCTGGGATTGAGATGATGTTCTCCAGCGTGTCCAGTTTTACTTCAGATTCCATATTTAACGATTACATTTCAATTTTAGTAATTAAAAAGCATGTCTAATGTATTGAAGTTAAAATAGTATGACAACTTAAATTTTTACAAAAAAAAATATTTTAACCTGTTTTTTTTATATCTAAAATTCCATTTCTTTTTCTGGAATGTTGTAATGGTAGAATGAAATTTGAATAAAAATCATGTCAAATTTTTTCTGGACTATTACATTTTAATAATCAAAAAGCATATCTAATCAATTTAATTGCTAAAACTTTAACAACATAATTTATTATTATTTTTATTTTTTTAGAGCCCTATGAAACGTTTTTTTCTGTATTTATGAGTTTTTATCAAAAAAGATGGTGATCAAATAAGGACAAAAATATCACTTTTATTTACCATTATTATTATAACATTGAGAAGTACATTCTACTGTACACTCGTAATATATTTCTGTCCTATTTTCTTCAAGTTAAACCAAGCTTTTATTTTGACGGGTTGCCAAAGACTTTTGAGTAACTGTGTGTCTGCACTAAGAAACGTTATCTAAGTGATTGACCAACTGAAACATCACACACACACACACACACACACACAGTGTTCTTCAGCGTAAAGGATATGGGCTGGACACCATCCGCAGGCAGAAGCTGCGAGGAAACGTGGACTGTTTGAGGCAGAAGAAAACGATGGGCGGCAACTCAGGGTACGGGGACGACCAGAGCGCTCAACTCGCTGCTGACATCATCAGTCACTTCCTGTTCCTGCTCCACAGGCCCCGCCTCTTCTTCAACAAGCCCATCCCAGCCAGAAGAGGCACGCAGAGCCAAGTGTGGCTCCGCCCCCTCAGAGGCAGGCCCCTCCCCCTCTGATGTCATGGCTCTGGACCCGTCTGCAATGAAAGGGAGCATTAATTCAATTCACATGTACAGCGCTTTTCAAAGCAGCTTTACAGAAAATTCATGAATACACATTTCAATTTACAGAGTGAGAGTTATAAAAAGATTACAGTTAGCAAAAAAGATTATATTAATTCAAACAATGTTATAATTTAATGCAGAAACAAGCTCATTGAAGTAATTCATTCTGGTTTGTTAAGAAATGAATATTTAGAAAAATTCCATTAATGACGTCAAATCAGAGAAACAAGCTCTTTATAACAAGTTTTCTTACGTCCTTGGAAGAGTTAATTCTGCACACATTTATCTATTAATACAGATAAACAGAAATGTGAAAGATACTCATCTACTCTGAGCTCATCGGGACGCTTCAGTGAATAGCTGACACGTACACCGTGAATGAAATGTCACTTTTGATAAACGTGTCCGTCACATGAGCAAACGTGTAGCCTGTGCATTTACTCACAAAGATCGTTATTACTCACATTAGCACACTGACGAGTGTTTATGTGGAGGCTGTCAGTGTAATGATCCCTGTTATGTTCCCCAGCACAAACTCTTTAACCTGTTCGACATCTCAATCCATCATACATCCCGCCCTGAGCCACGGTGTGTGTGTGTTAGAGTTTGTGAGTGTGAATGTGTGTGTGTGTATCTAAGTGAGTGTGTGAGCGTGTGTGTAAAATAAAAAATGCAATTAAAGTATTCATAAATTATTTATGCATATGCATTTCTAGATTTGTTTTTTATGCATAAATGATAAATAGTGTACAGGCCTTTTTATTGTACAGGAGTTGTTTAACACGCATGTGTGTTTCACACAGATCTCACTAACACACACAATCAGCCTTTAAAAACATCACAAATGATTTTTAAGCTGGAGCGTCTCATTGACACGAGCAGAGATATTCACAGACGGGGAGAAAAACTACATCCAGGTGAAATCTGACGGCTCAGAGAGAGAGAGCGCCGTGAAACACTAGAACAACTGTTGTGCTGTAAAATATTAATATTACAGGTGAAAATCTGGGAGAAAATGACACAAACAGATGCGGGTGCTGAGAATCTGTTTACAGTCGGAGCAGAGCGGAAATCTGCAGTATAAACATCCTGACGGACACACACCTCAATCTCACTCCACTCGCGCTCTCCTTAAAGGATGATGGAAAACAGCACTGGATTCACTCACAAACCTTCATGACATCACAGTCATCAGCTCATTAGCATACGGCAGAACTGTTGAGCTCCACCAGCCAATCAGGGCGAAGCTCATTTACGTACAAAACTAAATGAGTCTGAAAGGTACAGTAGATTAAAGTGAAAAGTTATTTTCGTTTTATTTTAAATCTACAGAATAAGGTGATTTAAGCTCTTAAATCTGCAGTGTTTTGTCACTGCAGCACTGGTAAAAATAGCATATGATGTGTGTAATAATTCAGCGCTGTGTGTTTCCTGTCTGAGAGAGAAACAGTAATCTGTTCCTCATCCACTGGGCCCTATAATTTGAATAATAAAGACACAAGTCCACTCGAGTCCACACTGAGACAACACAGACAACGCAGTGAAAAGTCAGTCAATGCACAGAGAAAAATCTGAGACAACACAGAGAAAATGTTACGAGAACGCAGAGAAAGTTGAGACAATACAGACACAACACAGAAAATGCAGAAAAAGTAGAGACAACGCTGAGACAACGCAGAGAAAACCCACAGACACTTGAGACAACGCAAAGAAAACGTTACAACAACGCTGAGCCAACACAGAGAAAATGTTACAACAACGTAGAGACAACACAGAAAATGTTACCGACAATGCAGAGAAAGTTGAGACAACGCAAAGAAAACGTTACAACAACGCTGAGACAACGCAGAGACAACACAGAGAAAATGTTACGACAACACAGAGAAAATGTTACGACAACACAGAGAAAGTTGAGACACCACTGAGACAGCGCAGAGAAAACCCACAGAGAGTTGAACAACGCAAAGAAAACGTTAAAACAACGCTAAGACAACACAGAGACAACACAGAGAAAATGTTACAAGAACGCAGAGAAAGTTGAGACAAAACAGACACAACACAGAGAAAATGCAGAAAAAGCAGAGACAACGCTGAGACAACGCAAGTGAAAACCCACAGACACTTAGACAACGCAAAGAAAGCGTTACAACAACGCTGAGACAACGCAGAGACAACACAGAGAAAATGTTACGACAATGCAGGGACAACGCAGAGACAATGCAGAGAAAACGTTACAACAACGCTGAGACAACGCAGAGAAAATGTTACGACAATGCAGGGAAAGTTGAGACAACGCAGAGACAATGCAGAGAAAACGCAGAGAAAACGCAGTCAATGGAGAGAAAACCCACAGATACTTGAGACACCGCAAAGAAAACCTGAGACAACGCAGAGAAAATGTTAAGATAATGCTGAGACAACGCAGAGACAACACAGAGAAAATGTTACGACAATGCAGGGAAAGTTGAGAACAACGCAGAGTCAATGCAGAGAAAACCCACAGACACTTGAGACAACGCAAAGAAAACGTTACAACAACGCTGAGACAACGCAGAGACAACACAGAGAAAATGTTAAGATAACGCTTAAGACAACGCAGAGACAGTGACACGACCACAGCACTTGCAGTCACAGAAACATCATCTCATTTCTGTTTGTCACTGTAAATGTGCGGACACTGAACAAAAGATCTTGAGTGAATAATAATCACGAGATCCATCCGTCTGCTGATCTCTCAGGAGCACAAGCTTGAGTTAGACGAGGGTCATCATGAAGAACTGGAGCGCTTTAAATGACACATTACTATAGTAACACACCACAGACAAACACACAGCAGCCCGTCTGAAGATACAGAACATATTTATGATCCACAGTCCCTCAGAGCAGCTGAACACACACTTCTGTGAGTCTGAGCTCATTCCTTCTGTGCCGTAATACAGAGAAAACAAACCTGAATGTTTAGTGTGTTTACAGGAATTCAACATCCACACACACAGAAATATCTCAGGATTCTATAATCTCACGCTCTATATCAAAGCTCTATATAATCCATACGGCCTAAACACAAAACACACACACACACACACACACATTGCATAATGTGACAATTTATATAAGTGTAAAACACACCTACACACTCTTGTTTAACAGGGAGTCAGAAAACAGAAGGAGGTAAAGAACAAGACGACGAGATGAATCAGAACAAGAGAATGTGCAGCAGAACACAAACATTTCTCTCACACACACACACACACACACACTCACTCTCTCACCTCACACAGACACACACTCCCACTCACACACACACAGACACATTCACTCACACTTGCTCACACTCATTCACGCTCACTCATTCACCTGACGCAAACCCTAACGCGGATCCACAACAGGACTGGAACACAACACACTGCTGCAAAGTCGTAGTTTTTGTTATTTTTGACCAAAATGTATTTTCGATGCTTCAAAACATTGTAACTAACCCACTGATGTCACATGACCCACTTTGATGACGTCTTTATTTCCTTTCTGGACAAGGACAGTATACCGTACATACATTTTCAATGGTAGGGACAGAAAGCTCTCGGACTAAATCTAAAACATCTTAAACTGTGTTCCGAAGATGAACGGAGGTTTGACGGAGCTTGGGACGACAATTACATCATTTTCATTTTTGGGTGAATTAACCCTTTAACGTCCCTTTAAAGTGTGAACACACTGAGACCCAGAGAGATAGACAGACTATTACATGGATTTCAGTGGTAATGTTTTATGTCAAGTCTACATAGAGCAGCTCAGGATTGATCTCTCTGCGTGGGCAACACACACACACACACACTCCTGTCTCCCCTGTAATTAATCCCACCTGCTAATAAACAATCCCAATGCAAATAGCTGCTTGGTAATTGTGTTTGTGTCCTGAAGTGAAATAATCAGACAAAACCTCTCTCAGCAGACATCCTCAATGGTAAAAAATGATTCACAAATAAAATAAAACACTAGACTAAATTAATGTCTGTGTGAAGAAAAAGGCAGATAACACCACCAGATCATCATGGCTGTGATTGGACAGCGGTTGAGTGCGATGTTGCTTTTATACAACAGTTAAAAATGTAAAAATCACTATAATCTAGGAGGTTCATATCAGGCAATCGACATGTCACACCTAATGGCGCTTTTCCATTACCAGTACCAGCTCGCTCGACTCGCTTTTCATTCCGTTTTCCATTGCAGACAGTCCCACCACAAATTGTCCCCGGTCATCATAGCGACGCCTTTCGTTCCTTGTTGCCCTATCAATCTCTCCCAGGATCCTCTCTTCGGCCACCAAACAAAGGAAAGTCTGCACCTCCTCGTTTGACCACGCCGTATTCTTTCGAGTTGCCATAATAATAGTAGTTAGCTTAGTAACTATCTCTGGCCAAACTATTTGACATTGCTTGACCAATCAGAACAGTCAGAATGCCACTCAACCAATCAAAACAAAACACTTTGAACACTGCTTGACCAATCAGAACACTCAGAATGCCACTCAACCAGTTGGAACACTCTGAACACTGCTTGACCAATCGGAACAAACCGAATGCCACTCAACCAATCGGAACACTCTGAACACTGCTTGACCAATCGGAACACTCAGAATACCACTTAACCAATTGGAACACTCTGAACATTGCTTGATCAATCGGAACACTTGGAATGCCAGGACAAAAACTGTTAAATAATCAATTAACTCATCTCGCTTTTATTCTCTGTGGCTATTTTCACACACTACATCTCCTAAATGTTTCTCTGATTATGATATTTGGCTCACAAATAATAATTATGTTACACACAAATAATTGAGCACAATCTGTTTCTGTTTAAATAAATTGCAAAAGAAAAAAATCTGCAGAAGAACATTTGCTCACCTATAATATAACTAATGTGTCTAGCACTACAACCCACTGATGTTCAGTTGATCTACTGACCCCACAGAACTACTGACCCACAGAACTACTGACCCACAGATCTACTGACCCACAGAACTACTGACCCACAGATCTACTGACCCACAGAACTACTGACCCACAGATCTACTGACCCACAGAACTACTGACCCACAGATCTACTGACCCACAGATCTACTGACCCACAGAACTACTGACCCACAGATTTACTGGCCCCACAGATCTACTGACCCATAGAACTACTGATCCACAAATCTACTGACCCACAAATCTACTGACCCCCAGATCTACTGACCCACACAACTACTGGCCCACAGATCTACTGACCCCACAGATCGACTGACTCCACAGATCTACTGACCCCACAGGTCTACTGACCCCACAGGTCTACTGACTCACAGATCTACTGACCCCACAGGTCTACTGACCCACATATCTTCTGACCCCACTGGTCTACTGACTCACAGAACATTTACTGACCCCCAGATCTACTGACCCACAGAACATTTACTGACCCTCAGATCTACTGACCCACAAAACATTTACTGACCCCCAGATCTACTGACCCACAGAACATTTACTGACCCCAGATCTACTGACCCACAGAACATTTACTGACCCCCAGATCTACTGGCCCACAGATCTACTGACCCCACAGATCGACTGACCCCACAGATCTATGACCCCACAGGTCTACTGACCCACAGATCTACTGACCACAATACTGACCCCACAGGTCTACTGACCCACAGATCTACTGACCCCCCAGAACTACTGACCCACAGATTTACTGGCCCCACAGATCTACTGACCCACAGATCTACTGACCCATAGAACTACTGACCCACAAATCTACTGACCCACAAATCTACTGACCCACAGATCTGACTGGACCCCACAGATCCACTGACCCCACAGGTCTACTGACCCACAGATCTACTGACCCTACAGGTCTACTGACCCACAGGTCTACTGACCCACAGGTCACTGCCCATACTGAACCCACAGGTCTACTGACCCACAGATCTACTGACCCCACAGGTCTACTAACCCACATATCTTCTAACCCCACTGGTCTACTGACCCACAGAACATTTACTGACCCCCAGATCTACTGACCCACAGAACATCTACTGACCCCCAGATCTACTGACCCACAGAACATTTACTGACCCCACAGATCTACTGACCCACAGAACATTTACTGACCCCCAGATCTACTGACCCACAGAACATCTATCTGACCCCCAGATCTACTGACCCACAGAACTACTGACCCCCCAGATCTACCGACCCACATATCTACTGACGCACAGAACTACTGACCCCCCAGAACTACTGACCCCCAGATCTACTGACCCACAGAACATCTACTGACCCCCAGATCTACTGACCCACAGAACTACTGATGCCACAGGTCTACTGACCCACAGAACATCTACTGACCCCCCAGAACTACTGACCCCCAGATCTACTGACCCACAATCTACTGACGACCCAGATCTACTGACCCCACATATCTACTGACACACAGAACAGCTAAATAACACTATTATATAGTATTCTATGTGTGAGCTCTGCTATAAATGTGCACACACACACACACAGCTGAGCAGAGTTTGAGTTGACTCATTAAGCACTAAACATTCAGTGTTACTGTCACACAGCATTCATTCGCTCAACCGCCCTGATATCCAGACTGTGAAGTCAAAACACACACACTAGAGATTTAGTGACTGCAGTTTATAGTGATGAATACAGATTAACACTGTGCATTAATACAGAATATGTTTCAGTGTTTATCTGCATTTATGATGACTTCAAAAGCAGAGTTTACAGTCTGAATTATAAGTTTTATAATTATATTATTATGAAGGAGGAAAGAACTGAGTTGGACACGTGTCGTTGCTTTTCCTGAATGGACTGAAATATTGATGACGGTTATTAATAACACCATAATTTCACCAAAGACACGAAAACCTTCTGAGCTTCACCTGGGTGTTTCCCCGGTAACAGAGAGAGAGAGCGAGAGATGCTGCAACGATATGACAACATCTGCTGACATAACACACACACTCTCCCACACACACACACACACACACACACAGGCAGCTGTCTGGAGTGACATCAGCTGCTCAAGTCGGCAATTACACACAACATTCTAATTTATACACTAGACTTTTTTAGAAAAGAACAATGATGTTCAACTGCGCAAAGCTACAGAGCCACAGTATGGTGTTGTAGTGTGCTAGGGTGTTGCTAAGGATGTTGATATGGTGTTTGGGTGGTTGCTAAGGCATTGCAACGGTGGTTGATATAGGTGTTGGTTTTAGTGTTGTGGAAAGTTTCTAGGGATGTTCCTTGTGTTTTGGGTGGTTGCTAGAGGTGTTGGTGGTTGCCAGGGATATTGCTATGGTGTTGTGGGTGGTTGTTAAGGCATTGCTAAGGCAGTTAGCGCAACAAGAGGTGTCAGGGTGGTTGCCAGGGATATTGCTAGGTTGTTGTAGGTGGTTGATTAGGTGTTGCTAGATGATTGCTAGGGATGTTCCTATGGTGTTTTGGGTGGTTGCTAAGGTGGTTGCTAGAGTTGTTGTTATAGTGTTGTGGGTGGTTGCTAAGGATGTTGCTGGGGTTGCTTCTAAGGTGCTGTGAGGTGATTACTAGGGATGTTGCTATGGTGTTGCGGGTGGTTGCTAAGGCATTGCTATGTTGTTGTCGGTAGTTGCTAAGGTGCTGCTTGATGATTGCTAGGGATGTTGCTCAGGCATCGTGGATGGTTGCTAAGGATGTTAGTATGGTGTTGCGGGTGGTTGCTAAGGCAATGCTATGGTGTTGTCACACGACCTGCCGCATCCACACCTCATTCCACACACTCGTTATTTATTTACTATTAGTACTGTCACAGACATCCACTTCTTCACGTTGTGAAACTGATCTTCACCACAGTCCTCTACTTGTCATTGATCATGATGTTTGGGTTCTTAGTCTTCAAAATGAGATAATGCACACACACACACACAATCTCACTTTCATTACCACTTACATTGTGCATTATGTGAAATATGTGAATAAAAGCAATTTAGTTGAACACAGAGCCCAACACACACACACACACACCTCACAAAAACACACAGACTCTTTCAGAGATTCAGCCTCTGGGTAAAAGAGGAAAACTCATTTTATCGTCTTTTATTATCTTCTGTTACACACACACACACACACACACAAACTTTTTCTCCAAGTCATTTAATTGAGTCATTTAATAGAGTGGCAAACCTCCAGATGCTGCTTCAACGAGATGCTACACACACACACACACACACACAACTCAACGTGCACACACTGACACACACACTGATATGTGCATGGAATCACTCTCACACACTCACACACAAACTCTCACACTGATACGTGCACACATTAACACATACACACTCACTCTCACAAAACACACACAAACTCTCGCACACACACACACACACACACTCACTGACACACAACAGACTCCACAGAGGAGTGTCCAGAACTGAAGCTGCTCTGATGAGTGAATCACAGCAAACACAATGAAAAATCACTAATGATCATTAATCCATCTGTCTCCACGGCAACACAAAATACTCATTACGATAATTACAATCCAACGATTACTGCCCTGATCAATTAAAGCAGATTAACACCTCAACCGAGAGATACGCGACACACACCGTCAAATCAGGACAAAACTACAGAATCAACTCAATGACATCATCGTCCAGACTGTGTGTTATAACCAATCAGCGCGTCCATCAGTATATGATCATACATTCTTCTCTAATTTAATGCACAAATTTTCATTACAAATGAAATGATCTGAATAACAATTCGAGTTTGGACAAAAGCATCTGCTAAATGAATAAATGTAAATGAATTAAAGATGCTCAACATTACCGACAGTTATTCACTCTTTTATAAGAACCTCCTAAAACAGTTTTTACAAAGTTCAAATGAACATCAAACCAACCAAAAAATTACATATGCTGCAATTGAGAAAAAGTCAGAATTTTTTAATAAAGTCACAATTACCTTTTTTATTAGTTCTTCCACGGCGGAAACAAGCGTCAGAGACAGTGTTAATGGGTTAATTATGTGTTAATCACCCATAAGCGTGTAAATTAATTCATATACTTAAACAATGTAATCAATCTTTTAAAAATGTCATACATAACTCTGTTACAACAGAACATTGCTTTTTATTTTTGATTGTATTGTTTTGTTGAAGTCCTGCATAACAGAGGTTTGTTAAACTTTATTATACCATCACGGTCATAATTCGACTTTTATATTTGAAATGATTCAGTTACTCACAGAAATGATTCAGTTACTCAGAGAATTGATTCAGTCTCTCAGAGAATTGATTCAGTCACTCGGAGAATTGATTCAGTCTCTCAGAGAATTGATTCAGTCACTCGGAGAATTGATTCAGTTACTCACAGAATTGATTCAGTTACTCACAGAATTAATTCAGTTACTCACAGAATTAATTCAGTCACAGAATTGATTCAGTTACTCACAGAATTGATTCAGTTACTCACAGAATTAATTCAGTTACTCACAGAATTAATTCAGTCACAGAATTGATTCAGTCTCTTACAGACGCTGGTCCATATCTTCATTTGAATTTCATTCATTGTAAAGCCCCAATTATTCATTCAAAAATAATACAGTAAATTCCTTTTTTACGCCTGAAATTTAAATTGCATCCTCCATCTAATAGCAGCATCTTGATTCAGCTATTCACAGAATTGATTCAGTTATTTACAGAATTGATTCAGTTATTTACAGAATTGATTCAGTTAGTCACAGAATTGATTCAGTCAGTCACAGAATTGATTCAGACTGATGTTCATCAGTGATTCACACCGGACAGACTGACTGAGATTCTCACACACTTTATGGCCTGTGATGCTGGTTTCGATAACTGGACGGGTTCAGTCCAGTACTGGTGTGTGTGTGCGTGTGTGTGTGTGTGCGTGCGTGCGTGTGTGTGTGTGTGCGTGTGCGTGTGATCCAGAAGAAGGTCTGAGCGTGAGTTATTAGGTCTATCGATCCATTTGGGCTTCAAAGCCACACCAGCATCTCAAACACAGAGACTGAAGCTCTTCATCATCATCATCATCATCATCATCATCATGCTCTGGGAAAAGGCAAACGATTGCTGTTCAATTATCATGTGTTGACCAGTCAAAGACCAGCATCCCACTGGACCAATCAGCATCTAGAGATCATGTGAAAGAGATCATGTGACGCCCACACCAAATTCAGAATGGGTGAAAACATGCAGTGATTGACAAAGAGGAGAAACTGATCATATTTTAGAATAAAGGGCCAGATTTACTAAACAGGAGAAACACACACTCAGATAAACAAACACACCTGCACACACACACACTCACACAAACAAACACACGTGCACACACACAAACTCACACAGACACACAAATTCAGACACACACATTCTCAGAGTAAACTGGTGGTCTTCAATAATCACACATCATGGTTTCTTTGAAAAGCTCGAATGCTGTGTGTTGGTTTTAGATGCGAGTAAAACGCATGAGTGTGTGAGTCTGGACTCTCTTTGGCTCATCCACTAAAGACTAAAGACTGTGTGCCTGTGCCTGTGTGTGTGTGTATGGAAACTTCGACATCACAAGCTGCTTTCCCAACCACTCTCGTTGCTGAACACACACACACACACATTAATAAAGAGGAGTGTGTGTTATTGAAGCCTGAACACACACGTCAATGAAAGGTGAAGCGTCTGCATCTAATCCTGCTGAGGAAGAGGAAGATGAAGAGCTTTTCCTCTCAACTCAATGAATGCAAATCTAAAGCTTCGAATCCAAACACAGAAAGCCTGAGATCACACACACTGATGATGAACTTTCTAATGATCTGCTGTAATGTTGTTCATGATAAAGCGTGTCATAAACTGTTACAGAAATGATATTTTTTGTCTGAAAGGTCTTCAAATGTAATGCAATTTAAGACATGTGTTTCACTTCCATTGTCAAAGAAGATATTCAACACTTATTTAACACTTTACAATAAGCTACAGTTTGTTAACACGAGTTAATACATTAACATCATTTTTGTAAAAAAAAAAAAACACCTGTTCATTGTCAGTAAATGCGCGATAATCTCTCGTGCATAACAGTGAGCGCGTGCACAGAGACGCCCTGACAGCCACGGGAGCGCGCACCTGTCTCAGCGCGCTATAAATAAAACAATAACACATTTCTGAGTTCCGCAGATTATTACAGTACACGACCACTAACAGAACATCATCCTATCATCATCTTACACTGTCTACCCGAGTCTGGTTATGAATAAAGCAGTTCATCAATAATCGATGGATGACCAGGTGGGAATGAACGAATGCATTCGATTTAAAACTTATGAAACGATCCTCGTTCATTTTTCCCTTCGATGGTCTCAAAATAGATTTAATGCATGGACATTTATGCTTCTAGCCCGACCAAATATTTGCAATCCGAAAAAAAAAAACTAAATAAATAAATAACGAGTAACTAATTATGAATAGTCAATGTATAGAAAAAAAAATAGCCATACAGAGAACACATCAGCATGTCTATTTTCGCATCCTCAAAGTCACGTGACCATGTTAACATATACATTTATTCATGTGTTTACATATATTGACTGAATGAGAGATTCGGGTTTGGACTCGTTCTGTGCGCCATATATCATCGGTGTGTTCATTCATGCAGTGTGTGTGTGTGATCAGATGAATGGAAAAGTTGGAGTCCTGAACTCACCTTTATTTGTGTCATTAAAGTTTGATGTGTCGAGATGATCCTGAACGAGTCTCTCACAGAAGAACGATCGCCTCTGTCGCGCTCCAGGGTGTTCAAACGCGTGACATTCCTCCAGGACACTCAAATCCACATGACAAATCCCGGAACGAGCTTCAGTTCCTCCACACACTCCTCATCACGATCTCCGGGAACCTGTTCTGGAGGAAGATTCTGGATTCAGGAACGATTTCTCCTCGAATCCGTGAGAAAGACACCGAGGCTCGCCGAACGCTCCTCCATCTCCACGCGCTCCTGAACACGCAGGAACACATTCACAGTGCGAGTGTCTCGCGTGGGTTCCGAAGCTGTTGCATCACCTGAGCGCGCGTGGTTCCCGGTGATTCGGTGAGAGCGAGACGGTGGTGCACATCCCGTTCCCGAACCCGAAGCTCAAGAACACATGCGATCGTCTCAAAACCTAGCGTGCTTCATACCTAGACTGCTTTATCGAGTGCGCGTCAGGGGCGCGGGATGATGTTTACACCTGGGGCCTTGGGGGAGGTGGGCGGAGGTTATCCACTTTTGAGTAAAAACAATATTAAGCAATATCAAGTCATAACTGTCAAAACTCTGAGAACACAACGAGCGTTTCATTTAAAAGTGTAGTTCACTTTTAAAAAAACTTAAAATTTACTCACCCATGTCATCCAAGATGTCCATGTCTTTCTCTTCAGTCGAAAAGAAATTAAGATTTTTGATGAAAACATTCCAGCATTTTTCATTATATAATGGACTTCAATGGGAACTGACTGGCTTCAAGGTCCAAAAGACAGTTTCAGTGCAAACTGTTCAAAGGGCTTTAAACGACACCAGACAGTTATTAAATGAGCGATCGTTTCACTTGATAAGACCCTTATTCATCGTCTGGTGTCGTTTAAAGTCCTTTGAACAGTTTGCACTGAAACTCTCATTTGAACCTTGAACCGGTTGGTTCCCATTGAAGTCCATTATATGGAGAAAAATCCAGTTTTTTCATCAAAAACCTTAATTTCTTTTCGACTGAAGAAAGAAAGACATGGACATCTTGGATGACATGGGGTGAGTAAATTTTAAGTTTTTTTTAAAAAGTGAACTACACTTTTAAATGATACGCTCGTTGTGTTTCGCGAGTTTTGACGAGTTTTATAGACTTGATATTGCTTGATATTGTTTTTATTCAAAAGTGTATAACTCCATGAGACTGTCTCGACAGCAGGTGATAACTGGAGCCCAAAAATAACACAAGAATCATATAGTAATCTATAATATTTAGTAATATAGTCATTTGTCTTACACTACAGTCACACACAGAACACTGCTAGATGGATGAAGATTCTTCAAAGTTCATCTTTTCATGTTCCACAGAAACAATCATCATGTGAATATTAATGTTTCACTCCTCAAATCTTTCATAAACGCTGCAGGTTTCCTGATTCTGCTTCAATAAACGTGTTCACTGAGTGCTTTTGACACCAAACACAACAGATCAATTACATAATCATTCAGACTAAACAATTATGACAGTCTGATTCCAGTTTGCAGTGATTTATCGGACCTCCTCAGAAACGCTTGATTACAGGAGTTCAGTCACACCGAGACCTTCAGACGAACTCGTGAAACTTCACCTGTGTAATCATCCACCGCTCACACACACACACACACACACACACCTTCATCTCTGCTGCCATCAAACACAGCTGATCTCGAATCATAAAACATATACAATCATAAAACATAACCCAGCAGAATGATTCCCTCCTCTGTGAGTAAGAGTCACTGCACTGAGATGTGTCTCATCAGTGCTGGTGTGAATCCATAAATGCATTTATATATTAAACCGTTCATCGATATTTGGACGATCAGGCTGCGGTAAACAGACTGAGGAGAAGCGAGAAGGACTGAATGATATTGATCCGTTTACTCACATAAAACACGAATAATGTAAACCAATCACAACACACTGCTCCAGCCGACCAATCAGAGCACAGTGTGTTTTCAGGAGGAGGGCTTCATAGAGACAGGAAGTAAACAGAGCGTTACTGACAGACTGGGAGAGAGGAGCCGCAACAATGGAGAATATGAGGAGAATAATCAACATTCAAGCAGGAAAACCTGATCTAGTGTAGCCTGAACACATCAATACTTGTAAAAGAGCATAATATAGCCTCTTTCTTTAGCATATATTGTAACGATTTTTTTAATCAAAGCTCAAATCATCTACTGAAGTTCCTCTATTCATCTCAGCAGGTGATAACTATAGTTTACAAGACTTCATCAACATGACCGCTGTCAGATGAATGATCCACAGCAGAGAAGCACAGACTCAGGTGAGGCTCTGATGATGCGTTTACTGCCGAGAGGGCGGGGCCACCTGTCACTCACATGAGATCCACCAATAGCAAACTACAACCATCCAATAAAGCTTTCAATCCGCCATTGCATTGACTTGTGATGCAAAAGTTGTCAGGTTCACTCATTTTCTTCTCATAACGAAACACAGATTACACTTCATTAAAGCATATATGTAGTTACAGAATATTAGTTGTAATGTTAGTAAAATAGGCTACTAGAATTATTACATTATATTCCTTATTGGCAGCGTGTTGAAAACCTTATTAAAACACGTGTGCACGTGCACAGAGAGAGAAGAGAGAGAGAGAGAGAGAGAGAGAGAGAGAGAGAGAGAGACTCTAAAGTTGTTAACAGAATTCAAATGAAGTGTTGTAGCCAGACTCTGGTGCCCTCTAGCGCCAAACAAACATTCAGAGGATTCTCAGTTAGGATGATTTCTCCTCACTGGAGGATTTTAAGTTTAATCATAGCTTTACTCTTTTCTAAGTTCAATTACTTTTTCCTAATTTATGACATTAAGAAGTTTCCTAAATTTTAGGCTTCTCAGTCACCCACACTTTTGCATCAACAATAGGCTTACATTTATGAAGAAAGATAAAATCTACTTTCCATTTAAAGGTTCTATATGTACGTTTTTTTATAAAATGAATCCAATTTTTATTGCCTGTGTTTGAAAGGAGTTGTAATCACAGATTGCAATGATCCACTTTTCGGGTTTTGCTATTACGTTACCTCTGAAGGCCAATATTCATATTTATAAGTGAGGTCTGCGGGGTCGGATTTCCTGCGAAATCCATCAGATGTGACGTGCTTGCGCGCTCCCGAGCCTCTATATCCTCATATACAGTCTATGCGACCAACGCACTTCAGCTGACGACATGGAGTCTGATAAACCCCCAAAACGTCCTGCCTTCAGCACAACACAGACTCCAACACAAACTTCACATAAATATAAAAAACAAAAAAAAGTATTATCTGCTCAAGCTGTCAGGCAAAACTTGAATCTGATCGACTCTGGACATCAAACGCGGATCAACATAGTAGCCTAAACTCCAGTGAAATAGCAAGGTCAACTACTTGAAACAACATGACATGAATACAAAAGAATGTTCCAGGATAACAAAAAGTACGTGCTTTAGGATGTAACTTATATTATTTACTAGATCTACTGCCGTCGTCATCCCACTACTATATTGTTTACAATACACATTTCCAGACACGTAATGACACTTCCTGAGATCTTACTGATACACTAAAACTGTTCAGTCTAGTTCACTAACCGTTTCCGTTATCATATTACACATTCACCTGTGTTGACATTGCTGATTGTGAAAGATACACGAATACAGTTAGAGAAATGGCTTATGCTATATAACATCACATGTCGGCTAAATGCAGTTTACTGTAACATTATCATGGACGAGCACAGAGCATTAGCTCAACATCAAGCTGATAAAAGTAGCCTATTATTGTACCTGCAGTGGGAGTTTACATTAGTTTCCAGCATGTTGTGTGATTATTTCGCCTTTGCGTTGAAAGTCTCCATGTGGCCGGCTGGCCAGTAGTGAATGCTCGCTCTTGAGATCGATACACACACATGAGCGCTTTTGTTGCGTTCTGAAACATCACCGCTAGAGGCCGCTAAAAATGGCCTGCAGCACCTTTAAACGCACTGCTCTAGTTGCATAGGAATTATTTTCGCGAGTCTCTGCGGTCTCATGCAGTCACAGACAGCTCTCATGTGTCCATGGCAGTGTTGTGCATGAACGCGTTCAATGAACGACGTTCACTGAACTCGTTCATATTTTCGCCGAACGCTGAACTGAACCAATCACTTTTCATACCATGAACGCGAACGAGAGCGTCGCTCACTCTGTCCGGAATGAACGAGCAGCACGCGCAGTTCACGTTCACGCTCATTTGAAAAGTCAGGTTTTACCTCCAACTCCAGTTTTGAGTTGCCGAATCCAACCCCCGACAGTATTGTTGTAGAGAGTTTGTCTATTATCACCTCTGGGTATGTTAGACGAGGTCGAAGTATTCATAGTACGGGTAACGTGAAGGCAGGGGGAGTTGCAATAGTGTGCATACTTGGCGCGCGTGCGAGGTAGATCTGGCTGTGCGCTGCTCGTATCATCACTTATGATCTGCGCTTTTCCACAACAGTGATCTTTTGAACTAAACAGGTCTTGTCTACTTGTGTTTGTGTGTCATATGAATAATAAATGCCCCATACATGGAATCAGAGTGCCTACTGTACTCAGTAAGTTAAGTTGTTCAGCTGGTAGCTGTTCATTTTCTTTAGACAAATATAATCAGGAAGATTGTTTTATTATAATCAATGTAAATGGCATTTCATCGTTTACTCACTGTTTACTTCCTTTTGAAGGTGTGAAAATGTGTTGGTTGAGATATTGCACATTGAGCAGGGTAAGCCCAAGCTAATATGACATTACAGTACATGACTACTTTGGTCTGGTTTTACATAGTTACTGCCATTCAGAATACTGGATTTTTGTCAGTAGACTGATCTTTCCCTATGAACCTGAATATACCTTTTTAAAGTCCTGGGTAATTTGGTTCATGCTGGCTAAATAAAATTCACTGAACATACAGTATACCCTGATTGCACCTTATTTCCAATTGCTACATATCATGATTACACATTATTTAAGGGGTAAATATATACTCTATCTCAAATTATTTTTCTCCTGGCTATAATAATTGTCTCTTGTTTATTGGTACAATAATTTTGATTAGTTTTGGAGTGGCAGTGATTTGCAGCTGGTAATGGATGGTAAAGAGGTTCTATTGAGTAAGATAGTGGCCTAAAGAATTTAACAAATGAACGTGAACTAGTTCATTTTTAGATATGTGAACTTAGTTCATTTTTAAAAAATGAACTATGAACGTGAACTAGTTCATTATAATCTGTGTGAACTGAACTTTGAGCTAGTTCTTTTTAAGTATGAACTGGCACATCACTGGGTAACTCAATCTATCCCATCTGAGCTTCCGAATGTTTGTACTAGTTAAATTAGAGAGAATGGGATGTGTTAGGTTGTATATCCGAAGTGCGCGTGACCACGCGCAAATAAACACATTTACATGCAGTTTAAACAATAAGAGTTTCAACATAATCACAAAATATACAAATTAATCAACTGGATCATTCGAGTTCAGAACAAACTAGCCCTGATAAAGAACAAATATCTGGTCTGACCTGAAAATTAGACATCTGTCTTATTTTTTCTCAAATCAAACATAAAAACATTATCCACATCCGTCAGTTCCTGCTTTGGTCTCCAACACTTCAAACTTCCCACATTGTGCTTAAACTACCTGTTTGGTCACGTGACTCCAAAGGTTTGTTTAGTTACTGATTTATTACTGACTCACTTAGAAAATGGGTCACAATTACCTAACATTGTCTTAATATTATTTATTGGAGGTTTTGATCTGTTTTTGCAACAAACAAAAAAAACATGCAAGAAATAAAAAGTAAGAAGTTTGTGAATCAAAACTGACAAACTATGTATGGAAATTTGTAAATCAATAATATAAATAAAAAATTAAACATTTCGCTGATATCGTATCATGGTCCAGACAGAAACATAGTGTCGGTCCACATTTGCTACACATGAATTGCACACGGCCCAAATGTGGGCTGAATCTGGGCAGACACTATGTTGCTTTCTGGGGATATTGAGTCAGCAAAGGATGACGAAGAGACATGTTTAGAGTAAATAATAGCTTAGCATTTAATTCAACAGAATAATGGAAAGAAACTATTGGTGGTAGGAGCCAGGGATGAGACGAAAGCAGGAGGAGGCAGATGACAGGCTGACGCAGGTGGAAGTCAAGAGCATAGGTGGTACGAAGGCCCATAGCGGAGTCAGATGTTGAGTGAAGCCAGGGTGGAGCTAGTGGTCTGAGCACCAGCGATGGAGTCGAGAGATCTGGATGAAACTGTAGGTACCAGATAAATAATGTGCGGAGCCACTGTGACGAGCATCTTAGGTGGACTCAGGGAGGACTGAGGCGACTCCAGGGAGACCGAGGGCCAAAGCGGAGCTCGACGGAGCCAAAGGCTTTGGGCTGAGGTCATCATGCTCAAGCTCCTCTCTACTTCCCATTGGCTCGTACAGTTGTAATCAAAATTATTAAACTCCCATTCCAAATCAGGTTTATTAGCAAAATGTACAGACTTTCTGCTGTATGCAATGAAAAAAATGAAACAAATTGAAATAGCTCAACACAACAAATGTTTTCCCCAAACGGTTCCCCCAAATTCAGCAGGAAATGACACTTTTTGTCAGTGTCTGTGAGTGTGTGTGAGAGTGTGTGTGTGCTTGCGCAAGGGGAGGGGAAGATGATTTACACTTTCTATTTCCCCTTTTTGCAGTCATGCATGAGCGTGTCCTGTTCAGTGCGAGATAAGCTTGACTTCTGTTCTTCCTCGTTACAAAATAACATTTCAGTCCACACACAGCTGCCGGTGATTGAGACATTGTGACGGTTCAGACGATAGACTGATCATCCTTTCATGAGCTGTAAGTACAATAATCTTTCTCTTCAGTGTCTCTTTCTGAACGTTCACCGTTAAAATGAAGGAAGACACATGAGAGTAACTTATTAGATTATATGTCAGATAAAAGTGTTTTTATTGCACACTCTCATCTATTTGAATTATAGAGTGGGACTTTATCAGACTTTGAGTTGAACGTCCACAAATGCTTGTTTTTTGAAACGTAATTTAGATTATTTTACACAATGAAAGCACTTGGCATCAGACAAGAGTTAATATATTACAATTTGGACTGAAAATGAGTTGTCAGAATGTATAAATGTGGTGGAAAGTCATGATGTGTGTTTAATACTTTAAGTTATTTTAATAGAATAAAATAAAACAAATGAAATGAAATGAAACAGAAAACAAACCTTATGAGCAACTTAGTTGACAACAAGCCCTGCTTTTTACACATTACTTAAAGCTTTATTTCTACAGCGCTTTAGATTGTCTCAACTCAGCTTCACACACCGTAATAACCACGAAAGAACTGAATCTATGAGACAAACTCAATTCCTGCTATAAGCAGCTGTCTTTTATCAGATCATTTCAGTTCAAGTATGTTCTCCTCTGATAGTATCAGTGCAGTCAAATTCGACACTATGACTGAATATGAAGTGTCTTTTACTGTCAACAGTCTTTCAGGGTATTGTGCAAGTAATCCGGTTTTAAACTCAATCACATGTGTCTTTGGTGAAGCGAACCTGCCTACGATCAGAAAGCAAAAACACCAATAGGCAAATGAGATGAGAAGTTTTGCAGGCCTGCATCTGCAGTGGTGCAGAAACGGAAACAGGTGAGAGGAACGAGCCTCAAACATGAGCCTCCACCATAGGCCTCCACAGACCCGCTTTACAGCACAAACCTCAGACGAGCAGAGGCATTCTGGGGATTTCAGTCACAACTGCAAATTGCACAGGGCATCGTAACATTATGATCTTGTCACAAAACAAACTGACATCTTCCTGCTTTAACAGAGCAAATAATCATGTAAGCTAATGTTCTAAAAACATTCTCCCGTTGAGTTATGATAAGGTTATTTCTGAATGGAGTCCGATCATAAAGCCAAGCAAGAAAAATGACGTATTTGAGCAAGAAAATGATGTATTTCGTAGCTGAGGATCTGAAGCGATAACTCATTAAATGAATGCCTGTCAGGTCCTGAACTTTCTCCTTCATGTGGTTCCATCTGTAGTGGGAGTTTTCACTCTGACTCACAGTGTGACGACCAGTGTTTGATTGACAGGTGGTTTGCTGGATGGTGTTTGATTGACAGGTGGTTTGCTGGATGGTGTTTGATTGACAGGTGGTTTGCTGGATGGTGTTTGATTGACAGGTGGTTTGCTGGGTGATGTTTGATTGACAGGTGGTTTGCTGGGTGATGTTTGATTGACAGGTGGTTTGCTGGGTGATGTTTGATTGACAGGTGGTTTGTTTCTCCTTCTAGTTTCTGAAGTGTCTCCATCATGGAGGCGACTGGGAAATACGACTTCTCAGCCACAGCAGAGGATGAGCTGAGCTTCAGGAAGGGGGATATTATCAAGGTGTGTATGACCTACATTACAAAAGTGTATCACACGTCCACACACACAACTGATTAAACCCATCGGAGTTGAAGTGAGTTTGACCATCACATGCTCCTCTGTAGATTTTAGGCACCAACGACGACTGGTTCAGAGCCGAAATCCATGGGATGGAAGGATTCGTTCCTCGGAATTACATCAACATCCACTTCCCCAGGTAACCGACTGCCACCAAACACCCATTACCAGAGTGACTCTACTTCTAAGACCATTACCAGAGTGACTCTGCTTCTAAACCATTACCAGAGTGACTCCGCTTCTAAACCATAACCAGAGTGACTCTACTTTTTAAACCATTACCAGAGTGACTCTGCTTCTAAACCATTACCAGAGTGACTCTGCTTCTAAACCATAACCAGAGTGACTCCGCTTCTAACCATTACCAGAGTGACTCTGCTTCTTAAACCATTACCAGAGTGAGTCTACTTCTAAACCATTACCAGAGTGACTCCGCTTCTAAACCATAACCAGAGTGACTCCGCTTCTATACCATTACCAAAGTGAGTCTACTTCTAAACCATTACCAGAGTGACTCCGCTTCTAAACCATTACCAGAGTGACTCTACTTCTAAACCATTACCAAAGTGACTCTGCTTCTAAACCATTACCAGAGTGACTCTACTTCTAAACCATTACCAGAGTGACTCTGCTTCTAAACCATTACCAGAGTGACTCTGCTTCTAAACCATTACCAGAGTGACTCTGCTTCTAAACCATTACCAGAGTGACTCTACTTCTAAACCATTACCAGAGTGACTCTACTTCTAAACCATTACCAGAGTGACTCTACTTCTGAAACCATTACCAGAGTGACTCTGCTTCTAAACCATTACCAGAGTGACTCTACTTCTAAACCATTACCAGAGTGACTCTGCTTTTAAACCATTACCAGAGTGACTCTACTTCTAAACCATTACCAGAGTGACTCTGCTTCTAAACCATTACCAGAGTGACTCTGCTTCTAAACCATTACCAGAGTGACTCTGCTTCTAAACCATTACCAGAGTGACTCTGCTTCTAAACCATTACCAGAGTGACTTGCTTCTAAACCATTACAATAGTACTTGCTTTTAAACCATTACCAGAGTGACTCTGCTTCTAAACCATTACCAGAGTGACTCCGCTTTAACATACCAAGTACTCTACTTCGAACCATTACCAGAGTGACTCTACTTCTAAACCATTACCAGAGTGACTCCGCTTTTAAACCATTACCAGAGTGACTCTGCTTCTAAACCATTACCAGAGTGACTCCGCTTCTAAACCATTACCAGAGTGACTCCGCTTTTAAACCATTACCAGAGTGACTCTACTTCTAAACCATTACCAGAGTGACTCTGCTTCTAAACCATTACCAGAGTGACTCTGCTTCTGAAACAACCAGATCGACTCAACACACACTGCTAGTGGTGTTTGGTGCATTCTAGTGCTCGCAGAAATTTAAACAAACCCATTAACTTTTAGTAGATTAGTATTAATCTTAACTAGCAGTATTTATACTGATTTCTCAAAATAGTGCAAAAAAAAATCTTAAATGCTAATTTTACAAGAAAATACTATTTGTATTTTCCTTCAAAATTTCATGTTTAATTCAGATAAATTTGCCATATCTTTGTAATTATTTCTGAAATGTACTATTTATAATTTTTTATAATGTTTTTTTTTCTATTCAAAATATTTATTATTGTCGATTAATTTGAAAAATGTATTAATTTCTGAGTGAAAATTGAAAACCTTCACCAAATTTTGTGAGGCTATTTTCTGTGAATGTGTGTGAATGATCATTAATGGGAAATTAAAACAAAAGAATAACAAAATGCAATTAAAGCTGCAAGCAGCATTTAGCGGGGTTCAAGCATTTAAGGCCTTTAAGCACATAAGCAATAAATACATTAAGTTTTATTTAGCAAGCATTTAACCGCTAACATCATAGATGGAAAAGACCATTTACAATACAGGCAATTTACCATTGGAAATATATGTACTTCAAAGCTTTTTGACAGTTATAAGCGCCACCTATGCTCCGATCTCCATGAGACTTTGCATGCTTCCTCAGCATGTTATGTCACATGTGCTTGATTCTTGACTTGATTCTAAGTTAAGTTCTAGGAGTTATGAGTAGCTTACTACTTTTGGTTGCCAGACGGGCTCAGCTGATTGTTGTCCCCAAATTGAGGTCTACTAGCTCTTACGGTTTCACTTACAATTACAATAGAGGTTGCAGCACTTCGTGTTCGAACCCCTAACAACTGGAAAGCAGTTTCCACTACACGCCTCATAACCAGAAGTGACTGAGACTGGACGTTTCGCACACGCACGCTGAAAAATTAAGTGTGTTAAAAATAAGGAGGAAGCGTCAAAGTGTGATCGACGGGCAACACCATTACCCGTCATGGGCAAACACTCATGCATAAACCCAACCACCGGACAGAGTTAACCAGAGTACACATTTAACTCACAATAATTCAACAGAATAGAAAAAATAAACATGAGCATTATTGTCCAGCTTTATGAGTCAGAAAGTTGATGAAAAAGGGAAGTGTCTGCTCTGTAATTTTGTTGTCCAAATATAATCATTGAAAATGGTGGAGAACTTGATTTTTATAATTTCAAGTGTTTCCAATTCATCATTTTAGGAAACATTTACTTTCACTAAAGCATTATATCTCACTTTACTTCATCATTATTTTTTTCTGTTCAAACTACAAATAACTAAATGGCATGGGATAGGCTTGACTTTGGTTAGCCACCATCCTAAAACACCCTAGCAACCACTCACAGCACCTTAGCAACCTGCACACCTGTTCTTCAGCACATGTCAGACTGTGGTATTATATATATTATGGTATATATATATTAAAGTGTGTTTCTGCAGCTGGTATCAGGAGAACACCAGTCGTCAGTCTGCTCAGGATCAGCTGATGCCTCGACCAATCGGATCATTCCTCATCAGAGGCTCCCAGAGTTCACCTGGAGAATTCTCCATTTCAGTCAGGTACAACACACACACATACACATCATGCAGGTGTTCTTGAATCCTGGCTTGAATGTCCAGATGTGTTATATTTCACATGTGTGTGTGTGTGTGTGTGTGTCAGACATGAGAATGATGTGCAGCACTTTAAGGTGATGCGAGATAAGCAGGGTCGGTATTACCTGTGGACCGACACCTTCAGCTCCCTCAACACACTGGTGGAGTTCTACACACACACCTCCATCTCCAAGCAGAGCCGCGTGTTCCTGCTCACAGAGCAGCGGGTGAGTCCACACACACACTCACGCTTCAGCTCAAACTACAGGAGTCTTCTGAAACTACACACACAATGTCCCAACAACACCCTAGCAACCACTTAGATGACCCTAGCAACCACTTAACAACGTCCTGACAGAGACGACTCAAGCATCATGATCACACCCCACAGATATAGCATGATAAATGTCACTTTTTAAAGGTGAGCAAAAATGCAAAAATTTGTGTCTGTCCCTTTAAATGCAAATGAGCTGCTGCTCCCGGCACAGGGGGCGGGGCTTCAAGAGCTCGTTCTAAGCAGATCTGATTACCACACACACACACACACAGTGACAATTTCAAAAACTTGTAGCCTTTTGTATTCAAACCGAGTCACACAGAGATGAAGAGACAACATGTAGAGGCAACAGGACATGTCTGAATGACTAGTTGATGAATGTTGAGCTTGTGTAGTTCCTTCCAGGCGTTTGTTGTAGTCCTTAAAAATTAATGATTTCTGTAAAAGAAAATATCTTCATTTGCTTTGAAATCTGAGTGTTGTAACTTTGCAGATGTTGTTTATCCTCAAACAGCAACATTACACACTAAAGTTAGAATCATAATCAACCACCTCTTTGATTCTCACACACTCACGGCTTCTCTCTCTCTTCAGAGTCCATCTGATTTCCCGCACAGGAAGTCTGCTGAAGCTCCGCCCATCTCTCAGGTACAGCCGCTGTCAATCATGTGACATCATTCTTCTGATGAGCTTCAGCCTGAAATCTTCTCATTCTTACAGGAGAGACACAACTACAGAACACCAGCACCACTGTTCCCTCTGCCCGCCCGAGCCCTCACCGCCAGCACAGGTGCAACACACACACACACACACACACACTCACCCTACACTAAACTCTACCCATCACACACACACTAACCCTATCCTAAACCCATCACACACATGCACACACACACTCACTCACTCACAAACACACACTAACTCTACCCATCACACACACACACACGTAACCCTCTCTCCTCTGTGTGTGTGTGTGCAGGCGTCTGCGCTGTACGTTCGGGCTGTGTATGACTTCACTGCTGAGGACGCAGACGAGCTCAGCTTCCGCGCCGGAGATGTTATAGAGGTTTTAGATCAGTCCAATCATTCCTGGTGGAAAGGACTCTTGCACGGGAGAATTCGACTTTTCCCAGTCAACTACACCAATCCGGTTTGAGAATCCCAAACACAGACGTTCAGTTTATAATCCCTTTATTCCTCTGTTCTTCTGTCTTGATGTTGAGTAGGCCTATTAATGTTTTGTCCATATTTATAATAATCTATTCATGAATGCAGTGGATCACACACACACACACACACACACACTCTCACACACATAATTACACTCACACATACACACACACTCAAACATTCACAAACACACACACACTTGTAAAGCTTAGGTCTTCCTGTAGAGAGATTTGAAAAAAATTAATTGCATGTTCCGTTTCACAAACAAGTTTATGAATTCTTCCGAATTGTTATGATCCTGTAGATATGGACGAAATATGGATATGCATGAAATGTTCCTGAGATATGATCTTCATCCAAGTAATTAATAAATACATTCATATTTACTGTAAAATCACATGCAAATGTGTCATGACTTTTTTTTACATCAGGATCCACTTCCTTAGTGCATGTTATTCCAAAGCAAACACAGTCTGTCCGAAGTACATCACATCCCGAATCCTGAACAAAAGCAAATACGTTTCATCTCGATTCAACATATTGCAGTTCAGAATATCATGATGTCAGTCTATAATCGGATGGAAACTCACAGAGATCAGATTCTGAATCAAGGAAGGAAACCGATGAAAGGGAAACCGATCAGCTGCTAGTTCAACTCCAGTATTAAAGACTCTTTATGGTTATTATATGTCAGCGATCACGTATTTAGTTATTGTGTTTATTAATAGGGAAAGTGCAGAGACAGGAAATGTCTGTATAAACTGAGA
The DNA here is from genome assembly GCA_030378365.1 of Hybognathus amarus. NCBI lineage: Eukaryota > Metazoa > Chordata > Actinopteri > Cypriniformes > Leuciscidae > Hybognathus > Hybognathus amarus. The sequence goes on along the minus strand of JAQIUQ010001260.1, from coordinate 300,712 downwards.
GTCTAATATTTCATCCTTTATCAAAAAGAAATGAATGAACTGAAAAAAGTGTTGAACGGAAGTCCGACAAACGCAGAAACGTAAATGACATATTAATTAATATTTAATGAAGACATGAGAAGGACGTTCTGCATTCATACAGTTACACCTTTAAGTGTTCAAATGCATTTAGTAGCTACAGTCAAACCAAAGTATCAGTTTGCCCACCATGCTATCATTTTGTCGACTCTGTTATTATTATTTTGTACAACCTGTTAAGCAGTTTGTTTGTTTTTTTTTTAAAATGAGTTGAGTATCAATTGTGTAGGCTACTTTAATAAAAGACGCCTGATCTGGACATTTCTGATCTTCCAATTCCTTTTTGTTTAATTTACCTGAGCTTGACCAGAACAAATGTTTTACATCAGCCCACAACTACACACAATTTACTTATTAATAACTTTTCATTTTTGTTTGATTATTCTACATTTTACAGTGGCCAAAAGGCAAGATGACACAAATACAAACACTTAGTCCTGATTTTATCGCTCAACCTTTCACGAAGACAGACCCTCATGTGTGGAGTCTCATGCTCAAACTAAGTTGCCCTACAAGCGCTGTATTTCTCGTGAACCCCGCCCACCCGCAGAGCACACCTGCCCGCGAGCTCGAGCTCAGGTGAGACATTCTCGAGCTCAGGTGAGACACTTCCGTGCGCCGCATTCGGAGCGCGTGAAGGCGAGCTGGAGGTCGCGTCGCGTCATGGCGGAGTCGCAGCTCGTGTGTCTAGAGGACGGGCTCATGCCCACCGCGGTGCCCGAGTCCCATCCTCAGTTCTACTACAGCGAGCAGCAACGCGCCGCCCTCGAGAAGCTCCTCGAGCACGGAGACGGCGCGTTCAAGACCCTCCTGAAGGACGAGAAGAGCCAAGACTTTCTGTCGGCGCGGGAGATCAAGACCATCACGAGCACCTTCGTCAAATATCAGCGCGAGGACGACGATGGAGGGGCGTCGGAGAACCGAGCGAAACGCGACTCGATGCGCTCCACATACTGGCCTCAGATGTCGGACACTGAGGTTCCTCCACTGGACCTCGGCTGGCCCTCATCAGGGCTCTTCAAAGGGGTCACCCGAGTATCTGTGTACACACACCCGCCCAAAGAGAACAGCCCGCATATCAAGGAGGTGGTCCGCAAACTCATACAGGAATCATGCAAGGTCAGCCATCGTTATATTAAACAATTATGGATATTTTGAAATGTCATGTCACGTTACTTTGAACCAAAGTAACTTAAATCACTTTAGTTGCTAACCCAGCGAACAGGGAACGTTCTGTCAAAGTTATGAACAAAGTTCTTACAGTAACAATAATAGAACGTTCGTTCAACCTTTTCTGGTATTTTATGTTCTGAAAACGTCAGCACAAAAACGTCATTCATTCTAAAACATTTTATTCGGAAGTCTAATATATTTTTTTTAATGTTCACTATAAAAAGTGTTCAGTTCACTTTCATTTTTAGTAAAATAGTTCCCTGTAAAATAATTAATCAAAAAACGTAATGCTTAATTAAAAAAATAGGTTATGTGAACATGACAATTCCACATTATTTAGTTCGATTAAGCATGAAGTTTATTTACAGGCAACAGGTTTCCTCAATTATTTTTAAGTTAAGTCAACTGATCACTTCCTACAGTGTTAATACTTTTAAGATGCTAAACTCAAGAGTAACGTCCCCATAATACTTGCAAAATGATCAAAGCCGTGATTACGCGGTAAATAAGGGGATTCCTCATCACTACGATCATCACTTTCTCTTTCCACTCATTAGCCGACTCTGCACGTCAGGTAAAGTTGCACCTCCTGTGGTTGACGTCTAAATGAAGAGGTTTAGCAAAACCCTAGCAACCAGCAAAATACCCTTAGCGACTGCCTAGCAACACCATAGCAACCACCCAGAGCACCCTAGCAACCACCAAGAACACTCCAGCAACCACTAAGAACACCCTAACAACCACCTGAGCAACGTGAATAAGCCAAATCTCACAGACATGGTTGTTGGCTCGTATGCAATCTTGTACCACACCCTCAGCAACCGAGCGCGCAGTTTTGCCACTGCAAGCACCACTTTACATTTTCTTCTGGAAATGTGCATTCTAGTTAATAACTGATATTTAGGGGCCGATCGCAAATGTCCTGAAGGTATAACGATAACTCCGGAGGATTCCTCCTGATGTTTTAAGATCTTGTTCAGACTTGATTTCTTTTGAGGAATGTTTCTTCTGAACACTGAATCACTGAGTAGGAAATGATGCGTTCTGCCTTAATAAAATCTGACACACCCTTTAATAAAGAACTGATATGTCAGTGGAATGGATGTTGTTGTGTTGGTGATTTCCCTGGAACTTCACAGACGAGTCGCACCAGATTCCAGAGAGGGACTTTCTCTTTCTGCTCTCTCTATCTTATCTGTCTTATGACATGAACAAGAACCCATAAAGAGATATTATTTCCTCCTTGTTCATTTATTGTGAAACACTGTCCGCTGGCCAATCAGAAAACTGAGAGAGTGGGAAGGAGAAAGTGAAAGCTGTGGAAAATATCTTCTGAACTGGGTGTGAATCAGCTTTACATTTACAGACAATAGTTTCAGTGTGTGGTGTAACTGAAATCCAGATCAACACACTCGCACACACTCACACTCACATTCTCACATATACACAGACACGCACTTTCCCATACACTCAACATAGAACATACACACTCTCTCTCTCTCTCACACACATACTCTCACGCAAACACACACATATATATATTCACATTCACAATACGCATACACTCAACATACACACATGCATTCGCACACACTCTCACACACACTCAAACGCTCTCACATCTACATACATTCACACTCATCTGATTTGGAAACACACACTTTATTCCTCTTGGGCTCGAGGCCATGAATTATATCAAATTGCAAAGACTTCTGAAATCATGTATAGCCTATATGATGTTTTGTGTGAGAAACGAAACAGAAATTAAGTCAATATTCACAAAAATCTCAAATTTAATTTAAATATATTCTAAGAGCATTTTTGTAACATTCCTATTAAAACTTCTGGATGTTCAAAACGTCCGTTAAATGTTTGTTCTTTCTCATTCTTCACATTACGGGAACGTTACTTTTGAATGTTCTCTGAAACAAGGAGTTACATTTAAAACACATTTACTGGACGATGAATAATATTTATGTTTTGAGAACATTATTAAAGGCCAGATAATTCTGAATGAACGTCACAGGACAGATGTTACGAACGTCACAGGACGGATGTTACAAACGATCTAACGTTACAGGAAGAACGTTTTTTCATGACTTGACAGAACGTTCACTTTCATCTCCTATTTAAACCCGAAACACTGAAGCTTGTTCTATAATACGGCTCTAGGTCCGACACACACATCAGGATAGTCTAGTCAGAGGCCGATGATGTCACGACTGTTCCTGGCTCATTTACCGTGCCGTATCACTGCTGACGAGTGTGTGTGTGTGTGTGCAGGTCGTGGCGATCGTGATGGACCTGCTGACCGACCTGCAGATCCTGCGGGATCTGTTCGAGGCGTCCAAGCGCGGCGTTCCCGTGTACATCGTGCTGGACGAGCTGGGAACGCCGCACTTCCTCGACATGTGCAGCCGGATGCAGGTCGGAGCGAGGGAGCTGCAGGTACAGGAGTCTGTTCCCAGATCAGCCGTACATCCTGCTTACCTTTCACACACACACACACACATCGAATAATCAAATGTAAAAAAAAAAAAAAGTGTTAGTCTTCACTGCGTGAATTAAATATAAATTGATTCATATCGATTCATGTTTTTTTTATGAAACCGTGGCAACAGTTTATTAGGCTGCTGTGAAATTAATTTTGGATATGTTTTATCTTACCTCAAGGGCATCCAAGATGTAGGTGTCTTTGTTTCCACAGTATTTTCAATTATGACATTTTTTGGTCAAACCGTTGTTGTCTGTCAGTCATATAATGGAGGTCTATGGTCACCACCTCAAAGAGCATGCACAGAGAAGTCCAAATTAAACATGATTTAATGATTCGTAAATGTAAGAACACACTGATGGCCTAAGACACGAAACGAGCGGTTTGTGGGAGAAAACGAACAGTATTTATATAGTTATTACGTCTTGTTAACAGCTACGTGCACTGATCTGAATCATGTCCAACTGAACCGAACTGAACCGTCTCCAACGTTACGCCGGAAGTGATCTCTCGTGCGTCTACGTCACGCATTGTTTACACAGAGATTTCGTGATTTTTAGCTTTTGCTAAACATATTTACATATATCGAAATCGTCTTCCATTGCGATTTTCCGTATATCTAAATGTGTTTAGTGAAAGGTAAAACTTCGAAATCTCTGTGTAACAATCACGCGAGACATCACTTCCGGCGTAACGTCTGGAGACGGTTCAGTTCGTACGGTGTAACAGACTGTGTTAACATTGAATATTGAACATCAATAACTTTAAGTAGACTGTGAAGTGTAACACTTTAGAAAATTGATTTTTGAAGTTTATAATTCGATACATATCGGTAGAAGATGCTTTACTTTAATGGCGGGTGTTTCCTCAGAACGTGCGCACTCGGAGCGTAAAGGCTGTCGGCCTGAACCTGTCCTTGGGAGAATCCCGGGAAACGTCCACAGCAAATACATGCTCATCGACGGAGATAAAGTCATGTTCGGAACGTACAGGTGAGCGTGTGTGTGTGTACTCTCCTAATAATGTGTGTGCTCTCTGATATTGATTGCTGTGTGTGTGACCAAAACCTGACGATATAAGTGAGGGATAATGTCCATCCAGCAGGTTGTTATCTCAGAATAAACCCCTTCAGGTGTGTGTGTGTGTGTGTGTGAATATGCCCCTGTCAGTGTGTGTGTGTGTGTGATCTCAGAATAAACCCCTTCAGGTGTGTGTGTGTGTGTATCTCAGAATAAACCCCTTCAGGTGTGTGTGTGTGATCTCAGAATAAACCCGACAGGGGGATCAGGGTCAGGTCTTAATCAGCCTGACACACACACCTACACCTGAAGGGGTTTATTCTGACCAATCAGAATCAAGCATTCCTCAGAGCCGTGTAATAAGATGATGATAATGTGTGTTGTATCTGATATTAATTGCTGTATGTGTGTGTGTTAATCCTGCAGTTTCTCCTGGAGCTCTTCCCGCATGGACAGGAACATGATCACGGTGATGTCCGGACAGGTGCTGGATTTCTACGATAACGATTTCCGAGAACTTTACGCCATGTCGGACAAACTGGACCTCTTTAAGGAGTTCCACCTCGATAAGCCTCGGACGAACACCTTGTCCCGCGCCGCCGTTCCCCACGCCCCGTCGCGCCACTTCCCGATTCCAGGTGAACCTCGGAGACGTCAAAGTGCCGGCGCACAAATACCACAACCCCAAGTACCTGTTCATCGCTGGGACAGCTCCCGGGACCCGCGCCGCAGATGCCAGGACTTCCTGAACACCATGGATCCGCCCGATCCCGAGAATCCCACGGAAGAGCTGGAGCACCTCACGCCCGTTCCCTCCGAGACCGGGAAGAAGAAGTCGAAGCAAGAAATCAAAACACTGTCGAGAGTCGAAGGGGTCGTGGTGGAGGAGACAGAAGAAGGAGACGAGTGAAGCTGTGATTGAGGAAACACACCAGACGACGCATCCAAACACACACTCCCTGCGGATCAGAGCGCGGAGGACACCAAACACACACTCCCCGCGGATCAGAGCTCGGAGGACACCGGGAAAAAGAAGAAGAGAGGACTGATGAGCATTTTTAAAAAAGCGAAATGAGGATTATCCTTTAAATGAGCCGCTGTTTTTACCTGTGCATCTGTGCCATGTTTACAGACTGACCTCACTTTAGACTTTCTGTGTGTGTGTGTGTGTGCGTGTGTATTTGATATGATCAGTGTTTACAGGTGTAACGATACCCTTATGTCACGATTCAATACATATCAAGATACTGTGATATATGATGGAAGGTTAACAAAAGATGTACTGCTGATTAAAATGCTATATTTGGTATTATTGTGTGTAAGTGAATAGTCTTGGACTTGGTGCTGGAAACCCAATGAAGGACAATAGAGACACCAGAATAAAAATATTCATGATTCTGATGCTGAAAATACAGAATTATTTTAGATGAATATGCTTAACTCTGACTACATATATTTAAAATACTATTAGACACTTTTTACTGGTAACAAGACATTTGGCATATTCCCTCACAAATATTCCCCATTGCATTATTATACATTATAATCAACATTATAATGTAGTACTGACACTAAAACTCTGTTAACTTGAATTTTTTCACACACAGTCATTTTTATTTTGGGTGAGCTATCCACGATATACACTCACCTAAAGGATTATTAGGAACAGCTGTTCAATTTCTCATTAAAGCAATTATCTAATCAACCAATCACATGGCAGTTGCTTCAATGCATTTAGGGGTGTGTTCCTGGTCAAGACAATCTCCTGAACTCCAAACTGAATGTCAGAATGGGAAAGAAAGGAGATTTAAGCAGTTTTGAGCGTGGCATGGTTGTTGGTGTCTGAGTATTTCACAATCTGCTCAGTTACTGGGATTTTCACACACAACCATTTCTAGGGTTTACAAAGAATGGTGTGAAAAGGGAAAAACATCCAGTATGCGGCAGTCCTGTGGGCGAAAATGCCTTGTTGATGCAAGAGGTCAGAGGAGAATGGGCTGACTGATTCAAGCTGATAGAAGAGCAACTTTGACTGAAATAACCACTCGTTACAACCGAGGTATGCAGCAAAGCATTTGTGAAGAAGACACAACACACACAACCTTGAGGCGGATGGGCTACAACAGCAGAAGACCCCACCGGGTACCACTCATCTCCACTACAAATAGGAAAAAGAGGCGACAGTTTGCAAGAGCTCAGCCAAAACTGGACAGTTGAAGACTGAAATGTTGCCTGGTCTGATGAGTCTCGATTTCTGTTGAGACATTCAGATGGTAGAGTCAGAATTTGGCGTAAACAGAATGAGAACATGGATCCATCATGTCTTGTTACCACTGTGCAGGCTGGTGGTGGTGGTGTAATGGTGTGGGGATGTTTTCTTGGCACACTTTAGGCCCCTTAGTGCCAATTGGCACTAAAAAACTTCCCAGGATGACTTAATGCACCATTATACATCACTGTTATTAGCCAGGTATATAACAAACAGCTTACAGCAGCTTTCATAAGAGCAATGACTTGTCCAAATACACACACATGGCCACTTGAGAGTGTGCGCACACATCAGAGAATGTGTGCAAAACTGTCCCATGTTTTAAAAATGCAGTGCACAGTAAACCAACACTGTGCTAAGCGTATCCCATCATGCATTGTGTTCGGAACCCGCGTGTCCCCAAAATCACGAGATGTAGGAAAACATTCCATTGTCCTTTAGATGCATATAATTTGGTAGCAAAAACATTAAGTGTTGCACATAAGGCTAAAACGCTTACTTGAACACTTGGGTCAAAAAGAGGAAGAATATGTTATGCAAGTAGACAAGTGTAAGAGCGAAGACAAAAGTGTGTATGTGTGTGTGTGTGTGTGGACAAGGCACAGCCGCACAGGGCTTTACATTACACACGGGCTCGGGCGCCCTCTGCTGGCGGATCTGGGTATTTCGTGCTGCATTTCAGACTCAGGATCAAGCACAGGCACACACACACACACACACACACACACACCACTACCATCTCACAAACTTCACAAGAGCACATGACGTGCATCATTTGAGCCACGACCAGAAATGCACTTCCGCTTTTATTCAGTGTGACAATTTTTGGCCGGATCTCTCTGTGCGTGTGTGTGTGTGTGTCATTCATTGCCAGCTTTGTGTGACCACAAAAAGGTTTGGTGAATTTACTGCAACAGCTCCAAACAGGAAGTGAACACATATAAGATGCATTTATAACAAGCAATGCAATGCAAACATTAAATAATGTCCATTCTGTCATTGATAGCTTCAGTTTACCGTCCGTTACAGAGACTGAACGCGTTTCAGGCCCCAGGTGCTCCTCATGATGATGATGATGATGATGGAGAAACTCCTCATGTTGTTTAGAGATGATTGGGATCATAAGCACCACAGATCAGCATGAATCTGCCACCGGACCTGCATGAAACCACACGTTCAAAGAACATACAAAATCAATGTCATGAGGTAAATACAATTGGAGTAGCCAACAATTACATGTTATAAAGTCAGGAGAGTATCAGGATGTACTGAGAGTGTCCAGGTAGGATTTAAGTTCCGGACAAAGAATAAAAAAAGTAGGGCTTAGCACCCTGAAATTTACAAAAAAGTCTAAAAAGGTTTATCAAAATATATTGGTCGTTTACATCTTTTCCAAAGTTGTGCTGACCAAATATCTTTGCTTGACAAGAAAAACTCCCTTGATGAAAATCCCTCCAGAACAGATTTGTGTTCAGCATCACAAGAAGAACAAAGTGTCAATAATATCAGGATTTTAAAACATCTTTTTAAGTAAAGCTTCACAGGATAAAAAAAGATGAAGTTATTTATAAGACACATCCAGCTCCTGTTCCGCGGGAGGAAGTGAAAGCGATGAGGTGATTTCTCGCGCGCGCGCTCGTCCTGTCCACCGGAAGCTGGAAGATTCTCTTCCCGTTTGATTCGCATTTCTCTTCTTCTGACTCACAGATCTTCTACACACACTTCCTCTAAAACTCTGAGATCACGTTTCAGACTTTCATCAGTCCAGGATCTGATCGAGTGTAGGATATGTGTGCGAGAGTGTGTGTGTGTGCAACCGCGGTTTGAGCAGAGTGTGTGTGTGTGTGTGTGTGTGTGTGTGTGAGAGAAAGTGTGTGTTTGAATAGAATAACCCTGAGCTTCGTCTTTTAATTAAACCAACATGAGGTTTCCCGAAAGCGCAAATGTTTGTTTCTGCTCAAACTGAAAGGCCCAAAGACTGTATATCAACACATCTGAGCACAAATAACTTTATTAAATAATCAACTGTACAATGCATCACCTATAATCATTTATAGGATATATAATATATACAAAATATATTTTACATGAAAAACATTTTCTACATGTATATTAGTTTGTTCAGTGTATGTGTGTGTGTGTGTTGTGTGTGTGTGTGTGTGTGTGTGTGTGTGTGTGTGTGTGTGTGTGTGTGTGTGTGTGTGTAGAAAACAATCCATCAGATCTGCTGCCTCATAATTACACTGTCACTGCGTCATCAAGAGACTCACACACAAACACACACACAATTTCTCTCACTCACACTCTCTCTCTCTCTCACAGACACACAAACTCACACACACACACACACTGAACTGGCTGCCATAATGCCACACGTGGTCAGAGGCATGTTGGCTATAGATAATAACTGTCTTTCTCGGTGATTTTTGTATCTTTTGTGTTCAAGTGCACAATTACACATTTATAATAGCTGTTTCCATCCACATCTTATTATCAAAGTTTTGGGAAATCACATAAAAATGTATCCGATTGTAATAAATTTGAAAAATGCGCTCAATTGAGACGGTTAACATTTTTTCCAGATAAGAAGACGTGCATACACTGAAGGAAACACGTTTACTGAATAAATCCCTCGATGTGCAGCGACACACTCCTGTGAGTTCGCCTCAGCGGCAGCTGTGATTGGATAACTGGAGTAAACAGTGGACCAATGGCGTCGCAGCGTCTCTAATCATCCTATCATTTATGGGTTAGGAAACGTACAGTTTAATACTGATATTTTGGGATGGAAACGCTGCTTTATTCGCAAATGTTTCATGTGATATTCCAATCTTCTTCACAGGTTAAATCCGCGACTGTGGACGGAAACATCGAAGAGTCTCTATAATCTCACACACGTCTCAGAAAAGATCTCCGTATGAACGGAGTGTGTGTGTCAGGCAGTGATCTGAGCTTCTCCCGTTCACTGTGAAGCTCTTCAATACTGACTCGAGTGAGTGTTTGAGGTGAAGTGTGTCATCCTGAGAGGAAGACGTGTCCCTGCGTGAGCATAACACTGATCCGGTGTGTGTGTGTGTGTTCAGTCACGCCGGCGCTTCGATCATTTCTCTGGAACTTTGTTGATGACTTTCTTCTTCCTGATGGACACGAGGTCGTAGAACGGATCTTTTGTAATGCTGGCCCTGTGGAACACACACACACACACGTTATAGGTCATGCGTTCAGATAGTTTATGAGGCCGTACACACACACACACACCCTCGTATTCATACTGTACTCTATCCAATATGGAATTAAAGGAGTTGTTCACCTGAAAAAACTTTTGCTGATATCAACGAACGAAATGAACGAGTTGACTCAGGAAAAGATTCGTTCATTTAGATGAACGAGTTCGAACAGGAGAGTCACGAACGTCCATCACAGAACAGAGCAAAGCGAGCATTTGAGCTTATAAAACGTAAACTTTTTTTTGGTTTTGTTTTTTCAAATGAGTGATCGTTTCGCTTGATAAGACCCTTATTCATCGTCTGGTGTCGTTTAAAGCCCTTTGAACAGTTTGCACTGAAACTGTCTTTGGACCTTGAACCGTTTGGTTCCCATTGAAGTCCATTATATGGAGAAACACACACACACCTGATGGATCTCTATCCACTGGTCTCTCTCTTTCTCTCTCTCTCTCTCACACACACACACACACACACACACACCTGATGGACTCGATCCACTGGTCTCTCTCTCTCTCTCTCTCTCTCTCACACACACACACACACACACACACCTGATGGACTCGATCCACTGGTCTCTCTTTCTCTCTCTCTCTCTCACACACACACACACACACACACACCTGATGGACTGAATCCACTGGTCTCTCTTTCTCTCTCTCTCTCACACACACACACACACACACACACACCTGATGGACTCGATCCACTGGTCTCTCTTTCTCTCTCTCTCTCACACACACACACACACACCTAATGGACTCGAATCCACTGGTCTCACACACACACACACACACACACACCTGATGGACTCGATCCACTGGTCTCTCTTTCTCTCTCTCTCTCTCACACACACACACACCTAATGGACTCGAATCCACTGGTCTCACACACACACACACACACACACACACCTGATGGACTCGATCCACTGGTCTCTCTTTCTCTTCTCTCTCTCTCTCTCTCACACACACACACACACACCTAATGGACTCAATCCACTGGTCTACACACACACACACACACACACACACCTGATGGACTCGATCCACTGGTCTCTCTCCTCCGCTGTAGAAGCACAGATGCTGTAGGACTGGTGTTTTCCCTCCACCACTCGCCCATCCGTCTCTGTTTTACACGCCTTGATCTTCTGACCTCGACTGTTGGGGTTATACAGCTCTAAACAATACTGGCACAGGTCAAAGGTCACAGGTTCAGCATCACTCACAACACACACGCTCATGCCTAACTCTCCTGACAGCCACTGAGTTTGATGTTAGTATGATATTATCCTTCTCCATTAATCATATGCAGGAGTGGGCCAGATTAATTGCTCTATACTGTAAAGCGTCAGTGATTCGTCGGCAGCGTGCCGTCGCTAGGCTTCAGTGTGTAACACATGCGGGTCTCACCGGCTTCCGGGGAAAGAGAACTTCCTTCACACACAGATTCTCCAGAGGAATGATCCCGCGCGGCTCCTTGTCCTGATACACAAACACCACAATAAGCTCCAATACACACACACACACACTAATGCGTTCAGAGAGTTCTTACTGTGGTGTATTCAAAATAATACAGGCAGTTATCAGTGAGGATGAACCATCGCCTCTTCCACGTCTTCACACGCCCGCTGCGGACGGATTACACATCAGCAACACTGAACACCACATAACATGAGCCAACGAGGAAATATACTTATTAACTGGAGTTAATGTCCATTTCAACATTTACTAATACAGGCAAATTTAGTTCAGTTCCATCAAACGATCTTAATGCTAATAAAACGTTCAGTCTTTAATAATCTTCTCAAAACATTAGCACAAAAACATTATTTATACATCATTCATGGAATGTTTCAGTTGGACGATCGTCAAACGTTTTTTAAATGTAACAACTAGTTTTAGAACGTTTAGAGAACATTTCAAAAGTAACGGCCCATAATGGTTGAAGAATGATACTATGAAACGTTCCATTAACATTTGAATAACCAAGAAAAAACATTTTAGGTTTTTTTTTTTTTTTTTACTTAAACAGAAATTACGTTTTCATAACTTAATATGAACATTCTTATATTAATTTTTATATTTTTGTTAGATGTGTGAGCAGAATCTATTGGACAGGCATAGATGATGTCACTATTAAACTGGCACAGATTTACAATAAACACACCCAAATAAAAGCAGTTCTCGAATCGATGAAACAGACCTTAAACTAGACTAAATATGTCTGAGGTAGTGGATCATCATCAGTCAGCAGAGTAATCTTTATAATAACTTTATAATCTTTACCCAGTTTGAGCAGCCAGCCCTTCGCGGTCAGGGTTGAAGAAGGTGTGTGTGAGATCATTCCCATCATCCTCTGGGATTTTGAAGGGCTTCGTTCCGTATGCTGTTGAACAGATTCTGTGGAGATGAGAAGAAACACACTCTTCAGTCTTCCTGTTAGTGCTGCTCAATTTACTGTCCAATAATTAGAGGATAATTCACACAAAAATGAAAATTCAGCCCATAAGAAACATATGCATATTTAAACCCTTACTGACTAAAATAACTCGCTTCTGGCAGACGGCGAATGACTAACCCCTGACCTGACGCATGATGTACTGACGGACACGGAAGCGCAGAGGAAAGAGCAGAACAGAACACCAGTCATGGATTAGAAGTCTGAAACCACTATTTTTGAAGAGAAATGTGGGAGGAGCTTGAGTTTGTTGCCCCGCCCTGTTTGTTTGAACTACGAGAGGCGTCACAGCTTACGCTCCTCCTACATCTACGAACACGCATAATGGATAATTGCACTTTTATGATGGACAGATGCACTTTTATGTGATAGATGCACTTTTATGATGGATAGATTGCACTTTTATGATGGAATAGATGCACTTTTATGATGGATAGATTGCACTTTTATGATGGATAGATGCACTTTTATCATGGATAGATGCACTTTTATGATGGATAGATTGCACTTTTATGATGGATAAATGCACTTTTATGGACTTCAAAAAATATCCTGCCATTTACTCCCATTATAAATCTTGGAAGAGCCAGGCCATTTTTCAATATAACTGAACAAAGAGTGTCATATACACCTAGGATGACTTGATGAAAGTAAATCATGGGCTAATTTAAATTTTTGGTTGAACTATCCCTTTAACACCACGCTGTTATTTGTGCTCAGTAACTCCAGTGTAGTATTTTGGTCATGTGACCAGTGAGGAATGATTGTGATTGGCTGCTCACCGTCAGGAGGTCGTCGGAAGATCCTCTCCGTCTGTTTATCCGCGGTTCATGCTAATGAATCTCTCCAGCGGGGTCTTGTCCTTCACGCTGGGGTTGTGAAGACTCGTGTTCAACATGATGATGGCAAACGAAAGGATGTAACACGGATATCTGAGGATCACAAAAACAACACTGTTCTCAACAACTTTACCAGAGACTGATAATAAACAAAGCGTTTTGAGATCATCAGTTTGGCCAATTAACAGATTTGTGAATGCATAACAAATGGTTCTTAATGGAAGCTTATTTCGCCATGGAATAAAATAAAATATTTAAAAGGTAGTTGCAACTTTTTTCTGTGATTTTGTTAATAAAAAAAAGTCAAAATTGCATGAGAAATTGGTCTGAATTGTGAGATATTAAAATTCCCCCTGTAATCAATCGATCGTATCCCTTAAAACTTATCTTGTATCACCAAAATTACATATTTAATTGTTTTTCCTCATGTTCATGTAACTGGACACTCAGTTTCAGTATGCGTGGTTCTATGAATATGCAAATGAGTCCTCGCCTCCACTCACTCACTCACTGGTTGACGAACACACGTTGATCTGATTGGTTACAAGGTGGTTTGTGACGTCAGAAACACCAGCGATTTCACACCGTGTTTTTGAGACTGTCTTTGGTTCACTGCAGTTTTAAGGAGGAAATACTCTAGCAATGCTGTCCACTTATGAACGCACACACGTGTGTGTTAAAGTATATTCAAAACACTACATTCAAACAACATTAAAAACTGAGATTTTGACCACCAAGAGAACTAAAATCATAATTAACTTTTTTATTTTTTTATTCCAGAAAAAAAAAGACGTAGACGTAAAAAAGTAAAAATTCCAATATTACGCAATATGGTTTATTTCATGGCAGAAACAAGCTTCAATGAGTTTCTGTTTTCAAATACTCAAATATTATTGGGTGTAATATATATTATGAATTATGCAAGTTTGGAGTGTGGCTTCACCTGTGGACTGGAAGACGTTAGCGTTGCAGTTACAGTAACGTGTGGCGAAAGCCTCCATCATGCGGTCGATCTTCTGCGCTTCTGCTACACGGAAACTCCACAGGAACTGCCTGAGGTAGCGAGAGAGAGAGCAGTAAGACGAGTCCGTCACGTGTGTGTGTGTGTGTGTGTAGGGTGGAGCGCTCGAGTTCTCACCGTAACGCCTGGACCAGGTTGAGATCCGAAAACTCGTGCAGATCCACAAACGCCTTGAGAATCTGCAGGTGCATCTCCTCCCTAAACATCAGATCGAGACGCATTCATCAGGACACACACACACTCTCACTATTATTCACTCGCACGCACTCTCACAGACAGTCACTCACACACACACGCACACATTCACAAAAGCAGGCACACACTCACGCACAGATCTGATGTGTGTGTGTGTTTGGCTCATAAGTCACCTCTCCCCAGGAAGTCTCCGATGGCCGTCTTATTCAGTCCTTCCTCTTTATACAGAAACTCTGCCACTCGTTCTGGTTTCCACTCCAGGAGCTCGTTGTCCACCAGATACTTGATTCCCTGAAACACAGAGCGGTTTGAGCCGTTCACTCGTCTCGCTGTCACACAGATAAAACACTGAAACTTTCTCTTGAGAGACGCTTTTTATCGGAGTTTATCCACTCAACTTCCTCCACAGCTCAACATCTGCTTTCCTTCAGACCAAAACTTCCCTTTTCTGCAGAATGACTAAAGAAAAGACTAAACCCTTCAAACAAAAAATCACAGAAACTGATACACTGGTTGAGTTTTGCTTATATAATATGCAGAATATTAGAATTCTGCCATAGAAATATGATGTGTTATATTATATTTAGTGCTGTCGATCAATAACAGTTTGAGTGGATAACAGTTTTGCATATTAATGAGTTTCAGCTCAATCTCGTCAATGCACTTAGGGGAAACTGTTTTAAAAACTTCCAATGTTAACCAGAATGATTCGCCTCTACATGTTTGACCCAGAGTCCGTGTGTTCCACAATTCCTTGCCACAATGTTTTATCTCATCAGCTGTAACGTCATTAAAAAATAAAGTTTATCCATGCAGTCCAGGAAGCTTATGCAGCGACTGTCTTCCTCCACAACCAGGCGCTGCACAATATTCTGTATCGCTCGGTCGCTCGATCCGGTTAGTCATCATCGAGGTAGGCATCTATGTTATTTAGCTATGCGTGTAATGCGTGAAATCGGTGGGCGGGGCTAACGGCTGTGTTGAAGTAGGCGTTGATCTTCTTCTGCGGGGTGGGGTTTTATCCTCTTTGTCGTCATAGTTCCCCACTTTTAAAAACGAGTCGTTTGCTGAGGCTGGTGTCAATAAAAGCTTTTATTGGACTAACAAGGACGTTTTCGGTTCTGAAACTTACAGGATATTCTTATAATATGATGACCTCTTAGACGTCAAAAGCTCAAGGAAAATTTTATTTCTCAGTTCATCACCCCTTTAACTCTTACACAAGTTGACTCAATTCTTTAGGTCTTTATAAGACAGCTGTGACATTTTTTGGTCAAATGGTGTCACTTTTCACGTTTTTTTCTCCAGGTTGGTAGATGCACCAGAGACCCGATTATAGCACTTAAAAACGGAAAAAGTCAGATTTTAATGATATGTCCCCTTTAAGAACACTTCGACAAGATGTCAAGAAACTTTATAGGGCCTCCGTTTTCTTTAATGTACGCTTAATATCACAGCCACAAAGGAGCTACCAAATCCAGAATGCCTTTACCTCTCAGCACTTAAGTTTGGCCAAGCACTCTTACCCCACTGCAATGCTCCAGCAGAAATACTGGTACCTTAAAGACATCCCATGGCAGCCCCTTAAAAATTACATCCCCTCCTTCTAACAGGTGCAGGTCATCCCCATCTGATTGCACCTAATGAGCCAGGTTTGCTTCGGCCCAACCGGAGGTCCAGTAGCAATTAGAATTAGACTACAATCTACAGCTTCAGCTTCAGCCTCAGCGATGCCTACACCTGTCCATCACTAATCAAATGGAGGAAAAGTTCCAAAATGTAGAGAGACTTAGGCAAGGAGATAGCATTCCCTAGCCTCGAAATCTACGACGCACCCTAGCGGCAGCAACAAATATTTTTCAGGCAGTGTGGTCTAGCAACTCTCCGTTGGATTCCGAGCTGGAAAAACCAAACTCTGGTTAGGCCAATCACATCGTTTATAGAGTTGGTGGGCGGGCTTAACATAATGACAGCAGAGTTGTGACGGTGATTTCCCTGCTACTAAACAAAGAAGATGCTGCTGGCGAACAGCGGTCGTTCCGAATCGAGCTTTAGCCGCGACTCTGAAGGACTTGGAGTTAAGAAAATGTCACTTAAGTCATTCTTAAAAAGGGAAGATGTGTTCGATGTTTTGACGACCAGATCTGGCAAATGTTCAATATATCAGCTAGCTCCGCCGGTGGGCAAACACATAGAACTCACTCATCCACAGCCGCTCGTTGCTTGTTGGTTGAAGCACTATCCTATTGTGTGCAGAGGGATTTTGAAAGACAACTGTTTATCCCGCCCCTAGGATTGAGGTATGCCAATTGTGAGTTCCCAGACCTAACATCTTGATGTAGGTCTGGCTAAGCATTCCCCACAAAAATGAAAGACTGGTCATACGATCCAAACAAGATCAGAAATCAATGGACTAGCTACAAGCCACAACCACCAGATTGATTGAAGAAGAGCGAAGCACTATGCCACACCACTGCTGTGTAATGCTGACATGCTTCAGCTTCATGCCCACAAAGACTTGAGAAACAGAAATAGACTCTGATACCACAGAGGAAGGATCATGGTTTATTCTCCACCACATGGTTCATCTTAAAGGCAAAAACAGAGTGGTGTTCAACTCCTTTTCCACTTAACTGTCACCGTCCCACAGGTGGGACGTTTGCCACTATATTTTTAAATCAATTATATCTTAGTAAATACCTTTAGTAATATTGACAAACTATATATCATTTGAAAGCTTACAGTCTCTAGTTTCCATATTTGGTGACTGATTTTCAAAATATATTACAGAGGAACCATAATTTATCAATATGCAACAAGAATATTTTCATACTCATAAAGCGAGTTCAGATCTTTATTTTAAAATAGCAGAGAACATGAAAAATCATGAAAAATGGTAGATATCTCTAGTTTGTTTTCATGCCAAAAGTTCTAAAGATTGCATCCATACAATTATTTTGGAAAAAAAGGACTGAAAAGTTTGAAATATCAAGAAAAAAATAATGGAGGCGGCCTTATATGGGCAGTAATGGAGTCTGATTGTGCCCTAGTAAAAAAGTTTGGTACTGCGCTCAAACAAAATCTTACTGAAAGCTCATTTTTTGAGATATCAACCTAAATTTTGAAACACAACTTGTTCAGATTTTTGGCTTTGATTTTTCTGCAGTTTTAGAGTAGCCCAGGTTTTGAAAATATAGATTTTATGTAAAACATAAATAATTAATATTTTTACATTGTATATTTCCATAAACTCAAACTTCTATAACTTTTTTTCTGTTTAACTTTCTTAATTTATTTCACTTCTACAAAAATCTGCCAAATGTCTTCTTTAAAACAAGACCAATCATATGTCTATATTCCAAAGCATTCTTGAATTACAACCATTTAAGTTTGAAATGTGCATTTTCATGTCTATTCAAAAAAGGGGGTTATATTTCATGTCTATTTAAAAATTCATTCATTTTAATAATTAATCGATTAATTATTCAAATTAATCGATTGATTAAGTGCTAGATTAATCGATTACAAAAAGAATTGATAGCTGCAGCCCTAGACGACACCATTGTCAAAATGATCCCTTATTCACACGGATTCGCGGAAACGACTAAAAACGCTTTATTCTGCTGCCAGGCCAGTAGATGGCGATGAAACACTATAGACTGAACACGTGACACGCGTGTACATGACGTCAGCGTTTTGCGTTTTTGTCGTTTACACAGAGGTCGTTTTCAAAAACTTGCATTTTAAAGTTTCAGTTTCAGGCGGCCAAAACGCTGTTGTCGTGTAAACGTTTTTAGTTGAAAACGGTGTCTCAGCCCCCGAGACTTCACAAACCTCCCTTTTATAGCACTGGGATGGACTGTTCTGGGTCATTCCAAATTAAAACAGGACGAGTCTGTGAAAAAAGATGGGGTATAATATTCAAGTGTGTCCGCATTGAGCTCCTCACATCTATAGACACGATTCCTTCCTTATGGCTATGAGGACTATTGGCGAGGACGAGGCACCCGATCTGAACTGCATCTGAGAGAGAATTAAGAGAAGCGAAAACTAACTGTAGCCCAGCGCTTCGAACAACATCTCGCCCAACAAAAAACAGTGATGTTAAGATGATTTAACCAATCAGAGACTTATTGAAGACGTCGGAAAAGACACTATACGCTAACTTCCTGAACAGTTACAAGCGGAGTTAAGAGAAGAAGTATCAGATCATCACAGAAATAAATGACACTTTACTGTATATTCACATAGAGAACAGCTGATTTACACTGGAGTAATATTTCACCGTATTACTGTATTTATGATCAATCATATGCAGGTTTGGTGAGCAGAAGAGACTCTCAGAAACATTAAAACATCTCACGACCCCAATCTTTTGAACGCAAGTGTACGTGTGTTGTCTACAGTGCAGTCTTAGACTTGTGACTGTGTTTGTGGTGTTTATTAAACATTCGTGTGTTTCTCTGTCATCTCTTTCCATGGTCGTCGGCCTCGCTGTCTTTTAACATGCAGCAGCAAAACCACAAACACTCAGAGCGAGAAAACCAAATGTATTTCAGGTGTTGACCTGAGGACTTCATCCTACACAACCTCCAGTCTGTTAATCATTCACACACACTCATACACACACACACGCACGTCTGGTTCGCTATCTTTGTTGAGTCTATTTATAGATGCAATGGATTTTACACCCCTTACACTAACCCGACCCCTAAACCTACCCATCACACACACACACACCCTACCCCTACCCATCACACACACACACACACTACCCCTACCCATCACACACACACACTACCCCTACCCCTACCCATCACACACACACACTACCCCTACCCATCACACACACACACACACACCCTACCCCTACCCATACACACACACACACACACACACTACCCCTACCCATCACACACACACACACACACACACACTACCCCTACCCATCATATAAAACTTTCTGCAATTTTATATAAAAAAAAAATCATTCTATATTATTTTTAAGATTGTTTTCTCAATTTAGGTCCACAGTGTCCATAAATCTGTGTGCAGTCCACACCAGGATAGAAAAACATGTACACACACACACACACACACACACACATATATATATATATAGCACAAATGCAGTTTAAATTTGAATGTAGGATGTCTTGAAAAGTTGATCCAGGAACATGTGGTACTTGGTGAAATCAAGTTCACCCTCTCATACAGTGTGTGTGTGTGTGTGTGTGTGTGTGTGTGTGTGTGCATCTTCATCATCATCATCATCATCACTGACTCCTCCAGATCTCACCTTTTTAGGATCCATGTTGAACTTCTTCTTGCCACTACAGAAGCGCTTCTCCCGCTCCAGCATCTTACTGCACACAGTTCACAAAACAACCAATCATTAGTTCAATCAAAACTAAGACTAGAACTATTTTAAAATATTTACAATATTAATATCAGATGAAAAAAATAACTAAACAAATTGTAAAGGTTACCCTAACAACCAGCTGATTTGATTTAATTAATACATAATAAATAAATATTAAAAAAACAATAAAATAATAAAAAAGCAATACAAATTACATAAATAACAAAAATGTAATAAACAGAAAATATAAAAAATAAGGAAAATGTTATATATAAAATATAAAAAACCTGCTCATTCAGAAATGAATAAATGCTATAATAGTGCATAAATAAAGCTCTCTCTTAGATCATCATTCATATATTCACTCACTTGTCTTCTGCCGACTTGAAATCCTGAATATCTGCCATCACGTTTTCAATCTGGTTCTTCAGTTTCTGTCAGAAAAATGAAAACCTCTCGTCAGGTTTCTAAAGCTGCTTTCATAATAAAGACATATTTGATTTCCTTTACAGTGTCTTGTGTGATTCTTCCATTACATTCACTAGTGGATCATAGTCACACACACACACACACACACACACACGACCACTAGTCCAGGGTGACGCGCAAGAGTCTTTTAGGCTATTTTGGTCCATTTCTGCTTTTTTTTTTACACATTTTTTTGTGCTTTTGTTTTTTCATGAAAAAACAACAGAAAAAGAAATCAACATGACAAAACAACAGAACATTTGAGGGACACATATATACAAAGACAGATTATCATTTGACAGGTAATGATGAAGCCGAATGCAAATTCATGCAAATTCAGAATAACCAAGAAAAAACGAATGCTTGTAACATTCAGAAATAACGTTTCCATAACGTAAGGGTAAAGTTATCAACATGTTCTGCGTATGATTTAAGAATCACACCAGACACACACAAACATGACCACGAGTCCATTATTACATGTAAAAGATGTGTTTGGATTATTTTGGACCATTTCTTCTTTTTTCACACAGAAGAACAGGAAAAAAACACAATGACAAAACAACAGAACATTTGAGGGACACATTTATACAAAGACAGATTTGACAGGTAATGCTGAAGCTTTAGGCTATAAAACTAAATATAACATTCGTTCAAAGTTTCTAAAATGTTTTAGTTCGTCTAACATTTTTTAAAAGTTACTTTTGTTTCAGAACGTTCAGAGAACAATCCAAAGTAACGTTCCATAATGTTCAAATGACCAAGAAAAAAACATTTTTAAAACTAGACGTTTGTAACATTCAAGGAACGTTCAAAAACAACGTTTTCAATTCGATTTTCTTTTATTGTCATTGCATATATTATACAATGAAACTAATTAGCAAACCTTAAGGTGCATCCACACATGACAACATTCAAGACAACACAATATATACAACACACAAGGTTAGAAACATGTTCTGTGTGTGTGTGTGTTCCTCACCTCGATGTCCTCCAGCAGAACCTGCTTGTGCATCTTCAGCCGCTCGATCTCCATCTGCTCCTCCACCGTCAAATCTGAGGAAACACACACACACACCATCAGATGAGCGAGTGTGTGTGGCTGCAGATCCAGAGAGATCTGACATGTAAAACACTAGTTACCAGTCCCGACACACAGCAGTGTGTGTCCACAATACACACCGACAGACATTAATGCCCAGATTACAGTAGTTTAAAATCTCTCTTCTCAGTGAAGACTCGAACAAAGCGCTTCACACTCGTCGGGTTCTGCTTTATGAAACAGGAAACATGTTGTCACGGGGGCCGTTGGTTCCTGCGCGAGGGGCCTCTGAACATGCGTGTGTGTGTGTGTGTGTGTTTCACTTCAGACATGACTATCCAAACAGCAGACAGACGACAGAAACAAGAGATCCAGACACAAACTCAAAGCTGATCTGAATGAAATCAAACCAGCACATATGAAATGAAGAAAATAAAGATCAGTCATATTAAATAATTCAGCTGATCCTACAGATTTTCATCAGTTCTCTCACGAATATGAACAAAGGTCTTCCTGTAATATTAGTAAAACGTTAATTCAAAGTTATCAGGTCTTTAATAATGTTCTATGTAAAATAGATCCCTTTTTATAAAACAATTGCGCAAAACATTATTAATATATTGTTGAAGAATTATACATTTCAATAACCAAGAAAACACATTTTTACAACATTTAAATAACTGTATATTAAAAAATAATATGCAGTTAAATGTACTTTCACCATCTATAAGCTCTAGATGCTGGTGTTGTGCAGATAAATAAAACACCACCACTGATGATTCAATTATTAATAAAACCCTGCAATGCAAATACAGATTTTATCTCTAAAACCTTGAATGTGACTTAGACTGAGGATGGAGGGAGGGTTAGTTGGGGTTAAACGGTCTCTTACCTGTGTGACAACACTCGCTCATTGTGTGTTATAACGCTGAAGTCCTGTTTGATCAAAGCTGTTCACAGTCAGGCGTTCTTCATGTTCATGAGTTCCTCTATCAGCGGCCCTGCCCTGCAAACACCCGTTTCACACCAGAAGTCAAGAGTTTCCGCAGGAGGAGCACAGACCCTCACAACAACAACAACACAACACACACACACACACAACACACATGATGAGAGATCTGATGAGGCCCTCTGCTGGTGATAATGGTTAAACTCGTTCTCTCGAGGTTATGAACAAACGTTCTTCCAAGGTGAGAGAGTTGTTTTGTTTGAAGAGTGTATGTTTTGTTTTTGTTCTATGTTGTAAGATGTGGATATGTGTACGGTATACTCAGATGACATTTGCATAGGAATGTTAAGTTTTTGTGTATGCATGTGTATAACGTTATAGTTAATGACTGCAGAAGGAATTATAACTTTTGTAAGTTTTTTGTTTGCACAAAGAAAATACGGAGGGTCTTTGGATTTGATGTATGTCAAGTGTATCTGTATTCTATATATTTCTCCACTAAAATAAATAAATAAATAAATAAATAAAAGTACCGTTTGTAGAACTGAGGGCAGGCAACGGTTCCCGCAACTGACGCTGTTCACGCACGCTCTCTCTCTCTCCACATCCACACCAATCAGGAGAATCGCAAAGAAAAGAGGAAACTGACACCGACAGACAGAGCAGGTTACTCTAGATATGAAACAAATTCTCAGCTCTCAAAATCTGTCGATTTTATTACGAAATTTAAATATAACAAATACCGTTTTGGCTCTGTAGGCCTTGTCGTGAGATCGCTGTGGCGCGCCGAGCTCGTGACCGATTGTCGAGTAACACAGAATGAACAATTTTAAAGATACAGTACAACTTACCGAAATATATAGACAGATAGACAGACAGACAGACAGACAGACAGACAGACAGAAGGGTAGACAAACAGACAGAAGGGTAGACAGACAGGCAGAAGGATAGATGGATGGATGGATGGATGGATGGATGGATGGATGGATGGATGGATGGATGGATGGATGGATAGATATATGATTAAAATATAATAACTTTGTTATAATAAAAAAACATTATATTTGATCCAGGGATCTCTGTATGTTTAAAGCATTGGATTAATTATTCAAATGAATCGATATTGAATCAAGATCATAAGCAAATCACAAGAATTGAATTGAAATCATAAAATTTGTGTCAAGCAATAATAAAAACAGGACAAGCTCAAAATGAAGCATAAAATGTAAGAGAGCACAAAGTATAGAGTAATAAACCAAAGGAAAATATTATTTAAAAAAAACATGAACATAAGTTTAAGTTGTGCAATATAAGTTTAACGTGTTTAAAGATTTTATTATTTTTGATTCACGCTTATTAAATTTTGATCCGTGGCCTCACTATTCTGATTATTTTGAATTCTTTTTTGCAATATTTTTAAATGTGTATTAACGTTTTTATTTTTTGACCCATGACCACAAAATACTTTTGACGGGATATTGATTACCCTTGGGATTACCCTAACCCATATTATTTTAATGTTTTTAAGAATGTAACTTTATATGGACCTGATGAGTTTATAGTTGGACTGATTTGAGTAAAAGCCATGTGAAAATCATCAGACCTCCTGTAGAGATGAAATATGCTCATCATGGCCTTTCTAGAAGAAACATCAATATCTCGATATCTCTCAGTTATAGTCTCAGTGGAGACTGTAGAGCTCACGGACATCAGGAGCTTCACACTGACAGAAGGACATAAGAGCATTGATCTGACGCATGATGAAGAACTCTAACCAGCCCAATCACACACACACACACACACACACACTCCTCACGCCGTCGCCATGGCAACAGCTCACAGATAGAAAGTGCGACCCGATTAAAACAGTAAATAACAAACCGCATCTTCAGATTCATTAGATGTATCTCCGGTTAGAGTGAAGATAAAAGAGCGCTTCTCATACAGCGCCTGTGCTCCACCTCCTGTCAATCAGTGTGTGTGTGTGTGTGTGTGTGTGTGTGTGTGTGTGTGTGTTCTCCATCACCCTGCGTCAGAAGCAACTCGTGTTTCTATGGTTATTCAGTTTCCAGGTTAAAAGCGTAACATTTGAGACTGTCAGCAAACAACTGATATTGTAATGTTTGAGAATAAGGGTTATAATCCAACATTACTTCAGTCCCGCCGCAGTGTTTACTCAGTTCTCTTCAAACTAATAATGGGCCAGTTTTACGAGTCATTGAAACCAGATTTACTTATTTTATTACTGCAAAGAAGAAACAGCACAGCATTAAATATATAAATAAATATAATAAAATAAAAGAAGTGGGCGTAAAGGTGAACAAAGCTCTCGATCTGTGAGAAAGATAAGATCATAGATCGTGTAATTCTTTCTGTATTGATGTTTTTAAGGACTGATCATTTATTCACTGGTTCACAGATTCATCACGTCCCTCAGGAGTTTCTACAAACATATATGGATTTAATTCAAAGATATTTTTACTGATTTGGATGAAGTTTTGGACTGTAAATAAACCTGCGTGCCGTTAGAACTGAAACCTTCTCCCAGTTTCCCAGCAGAAGATCAGCACAATCATGATCAAGACCTCCAGCTGACAGAGCAACCAGTCAAACATTTATCAGAAGCTTTTGATGCGCAGCTGAACACACACACACACACACACACACACACACACACACACACACACACACACACACACACACACACACACACACACACACACACACACACTCTCTCTCTCTCTCTCTCTCTCTGCTGTGAGTTCTTGCACTGCAAACCAGGCTGGACCTTCATTCAGAGGTAATCAGTGAAAATACTCTAAAGTGTGTGTGTGTGTGTGTGTGTGTGTGTGGAGAACATGATGAGTTTGACTCTAAAATAATCTATTTGCCTGTCTGTCTGTCTGTCTGTCTGTCTGTCTGTCTGTCTGTCTGTCTGTCTATGTTTCTGTCTGTCTAACTGTCTGTAAATCTATCTATATGTCTATCTATCTGTCTATCCATCTGTCTGTATATCCTTCTGTATGTCTGTCTATCCTCCTGTATGTCTATCCTTCTGTCTGTCTCTCTATCCTTCTGTCTGTCTCTCTATCCTTCTGTATGTCTGTCTGTCTATCCTTCTGTATGTCCGTCTATCCTTCTGTCTGCCTATCTATCTGTCAGTCTCTCCTCCTGTCTGTCTTTCTATCTGTCTACCCTTCTGCCTGTCTGTCTATCCTTCTGTCTGTCTGTCTGTCTGTCTGTCTGTCCATCCTTCTGCCTGTCTATCATTTTGCCTGTCTGTCTATCCTTTTGTCTGTCGGTCTATCTGTCTATCTATCGGTCTACCCTTCTGCCAGTCTGTCTATCCTTTTGTCTGTCTGTCTATCCTCCTGTCTGTCTGTCTATCTGTCTGTCTATGCTTTTGTCTGTCTGTCTGTCTGTCTGTCTACCATTTTGCCTGTCTGTCTATCCTCCTGTCTGTCTGTCTGCCTGTCTGTCTATTGTTCTGCCTGTCTATCTATCTACGTGTATATCCTTTTGTCTGTCTATCCTTCTATCTATCTGTCTCTCTATATATCTGTCTGTTTGTCTGTCTGTCTATCCTTCTGAATGTCTATCTCTGTCTATCCTTCTATCTCTGTTTTGTTCATCTGCCTGTCTGCCTATGTTAGATGTAAACATACATCTAATATTTACATTTATTTTATTTCAGCTTTTTTTTCAATTTACGAAAATATTTTAATATAGTTTTAGTTAATAACAACACTGAATATAAAATCAAATCAATCATTTCCACATCATTTATGTCCTACATCCATCTGTTATATGTGACTAGATTCAACCTTCTGATCAATAATATTGTTTCTGTTTGACGTTTCATCATTTACGTGACTTTTATTAATTCTGCATCTCAGTCTCTGTTCGGCCAAACGAGGAAATCAAATCACAGAGCCAATATTATTATGAAGAACGAATTTTTCCTCAGGGTCTGGTGAGTTTTTAAAGAAATAACCTCACAGTGATTGTATACACTGTTCGCATGCTTTTAAATTCGTAGGATTTTGTTTCTTTGTAAAGATTTAATCACTTGATTCATTACTTTTGTTGGTATTGTGGGTGTTTTCTGTAGTTTTGGCACCTTGTGCATGCATGTTTGGTTCCATCCGTCTTCTTACACTTTTAATGACTCAAATCATCTAGAGTTTAGGTCCGTCTGACCCGACATGCACACATTAATAAGAGGAACATTTTCCACAAGCAATCTCAGAGGATGATCTTCGTTAATGTCTCTCTCTCTCTCTCTCTCTCTCTCTCTCTCTTCCGCTCACACACACACTCACTTACACTCTTTTACTCTCTCTCACACACTCTCTCTCTCTCTCTCACACACACACACACACACTCTCTCCTCTCTCTCTCTCTCCCAGTGGTTGCCTGGATACGGGATGCTGTGTGTCCTCGTGCTGCGTCTCACTTCTCCAGAGTCGTTCGTACAGGTCGACACACACACACACGAGGTGAAGCCTATTAACGGTGAGTTTCCATGTTATTTTGAGATATTATGGCAATCTGAAATGATTTAAATATATATTCTTGTGTAAATGGTTTAACGGAGCAGTTGTTAAATGCTGAAATGCAAACAGAAACTTGTGCATGGCTGCAGCATTACTCTATGAGTGTGTATTTTATTTGTAAAAACACACAGAAGACGTTTCAGGTGTTTTTTTCACAGTGATTCCATTAGAAGAACCGTTTTCATTGATCAGTTCTTGTGTGAAGATCGTTTTTCGTTCAGAAGACATTGAAGGAACCATATGTTTAAGTGCACTTATAATTAAAGTGAAGACGTTCCAGGGGTGTATATAAAGAAATGTAACGTGTAAATCACTTAGATTAATTTTCTGCACACAAATGTTGATTTTTTTAGCTTTAAATAGTCTAAGCGTCTGATTAACACAAGTTCTGCCAAGTTCTGCCAGGAGTTGCAGAGGAGGTTTGATCACTGCAGAGTTTCTTCTGCTCGAGTCTTTGTTTTCATTATTAACAGACTGTGCTTGTGCAAATGAAATGATTTCCGTGGTAATTTGACGGCACGTCACCTGGAGGATTCCTTTAAAAACAGGCTTTTCTTGTTTACACGTGGGGAAAAACACATTTGCATATGAATTAGAGTCAGCAAATCAACTCTAGATAGATGCACTTAATTCTTTATGAAATGAAAAGTGCTGAATTCTCACATGAAGATGAAGCGCTTTATGTCGGGTGAATGCTCATTAATTGCGCTGGCGTGCGGTGCAGCTGTTTGTGCTTTTGCTGAAAAGGTTTTTCAATGGCATCAGACTGATCGAGATCAAAATGGCAGGATCTTTTGTTCCCAGAGGTGCCATTAATCCACATTAACCTGCACAGCTGTTCACACTGCCGCGCTTCGATCCGCTTTGAGTGATGAAGGCAGAAGAGCTGCAAACACTGGCGTTTAGCTAACCTAACGTTCCCATTAAAATGATGGGAAAAAAATAGTGGTGGTTATATTCCATCCGTTACTTTAGTATATTCTGAATGTGCAAAGCATCCGTGAAAGAAGATTTTAGAAACATTCTTTGTGGTAATACGTACATTAAAGGCACACTATGTAAGATTTTTGGTCCAAAAACCACTAGAACGCTGTTTTATATTTTGTTTATTTGTGTACTTTATCCAAAATGTTTCCAAGAATGATTTAATCCGGAGAAATACACCGTTTTCACTGTAAAAAAATAATCCTGTAAAAAACGGTAAACTACTGGCAGCTGTGGTTGCCAGCATCAATACCGTTTTGTCAGCTACAGCTATACTGTTAAATATAGCTGTAGCTGACAAAACGGTATTTAGCTGTTAATTTTAAAAACGGTAACACACCACATTTTTACGGTATGATTCTGGCAACCACAGCCGCCAGTAGTTTACCGTTTTTTCACAGGATTATTTTTTACAAGGCACAGACCGCGCATCGCCTATAGATGACATCATAGCCACGTTACCCTCAACTTCCGGTTTTATTTTCAACATGACATCATGACTTTTCCGTAAACATACACGCCACTTTCAAGTCAAGTGGCGTACTATCTATACGCATTTTCAGCTATCTGCGTGTATGTATACGCCGTTAAATGTCGGAGCGAAACAAAGCAAAATGTAGATCTACATCTGGGGAGCGATATTTTTTCCTAGGATGGTAGAGGAAGACTCATAAATGCTATTAACTCCAGTGACGGGTAGTTTTAGGGACGGGGTTGGGGTAGGTCCTATATTTAAATATACAGTAATGTAACGTTAAGTCAACGGCGTTCATAAACGTTTTTTGTAACATTCCATCTGTAACTTTTGAATTTTCTCTGAAACAATCAGTAACATTTAAAGGGGACCTTTAATAATAAGTCTAGATATTAAAGTAAGTCTCTGATGCCCCCAGTGTGTGTGTGTGTGTGTGAGTGTGTGTGTGTGTGTGTGTGTGAGTGTGTTTTAGCTCAAAATATCCCACATACACACATTTCAAAAACGTTTAGTCTTATGTTAAAATGGGAGTTGGACAAAGATGACTGTATATGTGGCTGATGTGTAGTTATCTTTTAGTCACTGATTAGCATATTCTGTCATGATAATCTATAAATCGCGTTCTGGGGGCGGGGCTTATGCAAATTTTAGGGTTGGTAATATCACTATCCCGGGAGGAAGCTCGTGTAGTCCCTACCAGCCGCTTGTCCTTAAAAAGTGATTTCTGTAAAAGAAAATATCTCCATTTGCTTTGAAATCTGAGTGTATGTAACTTAGCAGATGTTTTTATCCTCTAATAGCAACATTACACACTAACTACAGCTAGAAAAGTGAAACCATAATCAACAATCCCTTTAAGAAACATTAAACCAAAACGTTTCAGAAAAACGTTCCATGAACGATTATGAACAATGTTTTTGTTCTAATGTTTTAAAGAATGTTATTAAACACCAGATAACTCTGTTCTATTAACATTAACATAAAATGCCCACTTTTCTTCCGTAACGTGACGCATTACTGAATAAATCAGAATATTAAATGAGAATAAATGGGACTTTTGGGATTCTCCCCATGAATAATTGCGTAAAGGATGTTGATCAATGAGAGTGATTGATGAGGAAAGCCGTTTCTGAGGAGGAGTGAAAGATTATGAAGACATTTATTTCTGTAGAATGTCTTTTGTCTCTGATGAATTATTGATTCAACAATACAAACAGGAACATTAATTAAGACCATAAATCGAGTCGTGGTGATTCTTGTTGTCTTTTAGCACGTACAGCCAACACTGAAATCTGCTCCTAATTACGTCCGTTTAATGTTAATGCTAAATGGTTATGAAAACACTTATAAATCAATGTTGAAACGACATGGAGACATCAACACTGATTTGATTTTCACAACTAAGACCAAATCCAACAGAGATTTAATCTCAATCCAAGACAATCCAACAACAACAGACAGAACGTCCTGATCAAACGCTCTTCCAGTAACATTAATAAGTTATCTAGTCTATAATAATGTTAATAATAAAAACATAAGCACAAAAACATTATACATCATTCATGAGTGTTTTTCTGAAACAGTTTAGATGGACGTTCATCAACTACATTCAGAGAACATAAAATTACAATTTATAATGTAATGTAAATATTTGAACTGAGTTTGGGTGACAAAATCACTGTGTGTGTGTGTGTGTTGAATCGTTCGTAACATTTTTAATGTCACTTTTTGTCACTTTAATTTAAGAGTTGTTGCTGAATAAATGCAATAATTTTCTAAAGATTCTTACTGACCCCAAAATGTTGGATGCGCGTGTACAGGAAGAGGAAAGTAAAACATGAACATTTGTGGTGGAAGACATTATTGTAAAATATCTTGACCAGCACAGAATCAGCATAAACCCCTCAGTAACACACACACACACACACACACACCTGCTAATGCAGCACTAAAGCCTTCTGCTCTTTAGTCTTTAACTGTTTCACTGACAGTCATTGTGCTCAGATAATGAACGGGTCTAATCGCACTCACACACATTCCTCAGCCTGTGTGTGTGTGTGTAAGTGTGTGTTTCCTTCTGCTCTTTATTCTTTTATGTTTATGGTCTTTCAGACGCTGAAAAGACGAGGCCATGTGTGTGTGTGTGTGTGTGTGTGTGTGTGTGTGTGTGTGTGTGTGTGTGTGTGTGTGTGTGTGTGTGTGTGTGTGTGTGTGTGTGTGTGTGTGTGTGTGTGTGTGTGTGTGTGTGTGTGTGTGTGTGTGTGTGTGTGTGTGTGTGTGTGTGTGTGTGTGAAAACCTAAAGCACATCATCAGACGAGGCGTCTCTGCATCACTTTTTGGTTGTAAATGTCAGTAAAGATGATAATGCACAGACTCCGAGTAGGAGTAAATTATAGAAAGAGCGTTAAGAAGAATAAAAGGTGAAGCTCTGTGACTTTCACCTGCGGGATGAGGAAAACAGTCTGACGCATGAAAGATCCACACACACACACAACAGCATCAATCAGTGTGCAATCTGTGATTTATGTTCATGATGTTTCTCAAATGTTTGTCTACTTTTGGGCACTAAAATCAACTTCTTTCAATGTTGACTTATTTTACTTACCCTGCGGTTCACAATACTGTGACATAAACATGCATCGAATTTGATACCAGCCAGCAGTGACCAAATCATAAAATGACTGATCAAAGTGCTCATGATTTATTGATAATTACCAGATGTTTATGGAAGACATTCTCCAAAAGCAGCACATCACCACAGACCAGAAGATATGAGGCAAAATAATGATGCAGTGCCTTTGATTTCAGCGTCCAGATGCTCATAATTGGTGTCGCTCAGTCAGAGGATGACAATCAGACATCTAGACTTGATCTATAGCCTATAAAGAGAGCCAGTGTTTTCTTCCTGAGCTCCTGAATAGAGTGTTTTTACCTCGAGACACGTCCGACTGCGCCGCTGCCGCTGGTGATTACCCGGTGTTAGAAGTGTGTGCTCGCAGCCAGACGGTGAATACACTTCACAAAGCGGTACATCATCCATAATCACCGGCCTTTCTTCATCCCTGACGCTCGTCGAGACCTGGTCGGGGTCCAGAAACACGAGATCGGACATGACGTTCTGTGCCGCGGCGATCAATTTACTCATTATTTACAACCACCATGTCCGTTTTTTTTTTTTTTTACAGTATTATTTTATTAAAGGAGTTACTCACTTCAAAGAATGTTCTACTTCCCTTAGTTCCCAGTAAGGCCATAGACAGATATTCATCGATTCCTGTTTAGCGGCCGTTTCAATCACGCAGCAATACGGAACCCGTCCGCCATATTGGAACAGTCAAAGCCGTGAATACGTCGACTGAGGCCTTGTTTTGCACCTTGTATTACAGTTTTTTAACTGCTTACACACAAAATCCTTCTCACACATTTTTTGAAACCTGATATTCACACCAAAATCTGCAAAACCATATATTAAAGTAGTAGTTGACTTAATACTGGCTGATAATTTACTCACCCCCATATGTCACCCAAGATATCCATGTCTTTCTTTCTTCAGTTGAAAAGAAATTAAGGTTTTTGATGAAAACATTCCAGTTTTTTCTCCATATAATGGACTTCAATGGAACCAAACGGTTCAAGGTCCAAAAGACATTTTCAGTTTTAAAAACTAATCTTTTTCCGAGTCAATTCATTAATTTTGTTCCTTGAATGAACCAAATGACATGAAAAAAGATTTGTTCATTTTGATAAACGAGTTGGAACAGGAGAGTCACGAACGTGTATCACAGAACAGAGCAAGGTGAGCATTTGAGTCTAATAAAAATCTATGAGCGATTGTTTCGCTTGATAAGACCCTTATTCATCGTCTGGAATCGTTTAAAGCCCTTTGAACAGTTTGCACTGAAACTGTCTTTTGGACCTTGAACCGTTTGGTTCCCATTGAAGTCCATTATATGGAGAAAATCCTGGAATGTTTTCATCTAAAACCTTAATTTCTTTTCGACTGAAGAAAGAAAGTACATGGACATCTTGGATGACATGGGGGTGAGTAAATTATCAGCAAAAGTTTTTTTAAAGTGAACTACTCCTTTAAATCTCGCTTTAGGTTTTAAATAAATGTGTGTAAATGAATGAATGGGGGATTTATATAGGGTTCGGTAAAGGTGTTTGCGACGTAAGACGCATGTTTGTGATATTTTGAATGCAGTGCCTCATTTTGCAAGACGTGAGGCATATTGCATTTTGTGTGTGATTTGTGAGTAAAAAAAGGCAAAGATTTGAAAATTATGTACGCTGTTAGAAAAACTGTGAGAAACGTTTTGGCGGATGGGATCACAAGTGGACATCTGTAAATACAGCTGTCAACAGGGTCTATAATGCTTCGAGCTTGTTCACTTTTGACACTTTCAGAGGGAGTTGAAAACACATTTGACTGGTTTGCTTTCATAGTGTAAACGTAGTAGTTAGACGCATTAATATCTATATGAAATGGACTTCAGCAGATGATTTTGTGTAGGCATTCATATCTATGATCTGAGTTTTCATTCAAAACGGAACAGTTTTTTAAAATGTTTTAATGAAAACAAATCTTGTTTAAAAGAATGTTAAAGGAACATTACATTGTCTCATTCTTCAAACATTATGGAACGTTACTTTTGAATGCTCTCTGAAGGTTCTGAAACAAGTAGTAACATTTAAAAAATGTTAGCCAAACTTACATATAAACGTTTTTGTGCTAACGTTTTGAGATATCTGGTACAAAAGCTTGATACTAATATGCATCGTTTGCAAGCTTACAGTTTACATGATAGTTTACTGATATTTTTAAAGTCCCCCAGTGATGTAAATCCAGAATTTGAAAGTTGTTTATGTGCGTATGTGGTGTGTTTAATACGCTTTAGGACAAATGTGTAAGTTGATAAGTGGACAGCATTGCTGAGTATTTCCTCCTTAAAACTGCAGTGAACCAAAGACAGTTCTCAAAACACGGTGTGAAATCGCTGGTGTTTCTGACGTCACAAACCACCTTGTAACCAATCAGATCGAAGTCGACCAGTGGAATCTCTGAAGCTGAGTGAGTGAGTGGAGGCGGGGCTCATTTACATATTCATAGAACCAGACATACTAAATGAGGCGAGGTGTCGAGTTACATTCAAGATATTTTAAGACATGACTAAACACTTAACACTTAAATACGTCATTTTGGTTATTTTTAAGGGGGACTTTAACCGTTTTCGTACTCAATAACCAATATTCTCTCTCACTCGTAGATCAGATGGGCGGCTGTTGAGAGTCGTTCACTCTTACAACGATGGAGGTTCATCGAATAACATCACATCCCTCCACAACAGAAGCAGAATTGTGGATTAACTCGTCCTCCTCGTTTCTCTCTCCGAGTGAGAACTGGACCGACAGCGGATCGGTGTATCACGGCCCGGGAGTCGCCGGATCCTCATCCCGCTAATCTACATCACGGTGTGTGTCGTCGGCCTGATCGGAAACACTCGTCATCCACATCGTTCTGCGATATTCCCAGGCGGAGTCTGTGACGAATATTTACATTCTCAATCTGGCCATCGCAGACGAACTCTTCATGCTGGGTTCACCGTTCCTCGCCGTGCAGAACGGCCTGCTCTCGTGGCCCTTCGGGTCGCTGATGTGTCGTCTGGTCATGACGGTGGACGCCATTAACCAGTTTACAAGCATCTTCTGTCTGACGGTGATGAGCATCGACCGATATCTGGCTGTAGTGCATCCGCTCCAGTCCTCTAGGTGGCGCCAGCCTCGTGTGGCCAAGACTGTGAATGCGACCGTATGGGCCGTGTCTTTCGTGCAGTGGTTCTTCCGGGCTGTGGTCTTTCGCCGGCGTTTTGAAGGACGACGGGAATTGCAGCATCGTGTGGCCGCAGCCGGCGGAGGTTTGGAAGCGGCGTTTATAATCTACACTTCGACTGTCGGGTTTTCGGCCCGCTAACGGTAATCTGCATGTGTTATCTGCTGATCGTTGTGAAAGTGCGCAGCTCCGGACGAAAGTTCGCGCTGACGTCAATTCGTCGAAGAAGTCGGAACGCAAATCACGCGGCATGGTTGTGATCGCGGAGCCGTGTTTGTGTTCTGCTGGCTGCCGTTTTACGTGTTAAACATCGTGAACCTGCTTGTGCTTCTCCCGGGAGAGTTCAGAGGCCTGTATTACTTCGTCGTGGTTCTTTCCTGACGCTGAACAGTTGTGCGAATCCCATTCTGTATGGCGTCTTGTCAGATAACTTCAAAAGAGGATTCCGGAAAGCCTTGTGCCGATCGTCCAGACGAGTGGAAAACCGACGATCTGCAACCGGGAACGGGAATTGTTGCGTTACCGCTCGAGGAGATTCGAAGAGAACTGGATCTGAAGGAGCAGCTGAAGGTGATCGACGTCGAAGAGAACGAGGAGAGCGAACTCCGGAACGGATGCAACGAGGGAGAGCTCTGGGAAAGCGGACGTGGAGCGATCCGTTAGCTCGACGCATGAGAACAGCGGAGCGCGGGCATCACATCTGTCGGAGAACAGCAAGGACAAACGCTCGGTCCTGGAGATCAGCTGCTTGTGAGCAACACTGGCTGCGTTTACAACTTTTGTTTCAATTGGACTGAATTCATTCCATTTCATGAATCCGAACGTAGTGTTTACATGTTGATCGGAATATATTGTTTGACATGTGCAACAGTTTCCCACTGATTGAGCATAATAACCATCTCCTGCATTATATTTATTTATTTTTTTACAGCCGACTTAATATTTATCCATTTC
This sequence comes from Hybognathus amarus, assembly GCA_030378365.1. Classification (NCBI taxonomy): domain Eukaryota; kingdom Metazoa; phylum Chordata; class Actinopteri; order Cypriniformes; family Leuciscidae; genus Hybognathus; species Hybognathus amarus. The sequence continues at coordinate 265,319 of JAQIUQ010001260.1, read as the reverse complement.
TGGTCATAATTTGGAGACAGTGAGCGTATTAATCGTATCTGCTTATATTGATCACACAGTAAAATCCTCAAACCCAGTCGTCTGTGTCACACACGCTGAGGAGTGAAAGGAGAATTATAGAATTTATGACTTTGTTTTATTTACAGGAACAACAGCTCGTTCCCCGCGTCACACGTCATTACTGTTTCTGACGCACATGCGCAGTCCTTTCAGTTTCGGTTTTCAATCCGATCAAGTGTTTACATGATCTCTCGATTGGATTATAAAGGAATAAACCCCACCTTTCAATCCTATCGACATTTCATAGGGATCGAGCTCAATTGGATCGAGGTGTTTACAGGAAGGCTTTTCAGTGCGATAAGCGTCAATCTGGTTACTAACGATCGGATTATTAGGCCTATTTGGTTGCCTCGAAACGTGTCCATTTAACACTACACTGCCAAGAAAACACGGTCTTTGTTCGTATTCTTATTTAGATCTCTTGTAACGCCATCCATTGAGCAGGAAACTGGAAAATATCAGTATGTTCACGTCATGCACTAATTTTCAGATTCTTAAAAGTTCTGTGAATCGTTGCAATCCGATTCACAAATTAATGTACATGTCATATTATCACGTATTCCGAACAAAACTTCAGCGCATGCGCGTCTGGTGCCGCCTTTCAGCCAGAGAAAGCGATATAATTTACAAGTTTGGGGTCACGGTTTTCTTTTTGTTAAAGAAATTAATACTTTTATTCAGTATCATGGACGCATTGAATAGGCCTAGATCAAAAGTGACAGTAAAGACATGATGTTAAACGTTTGTATTTAAATAAATACTGTTCTTTTGAACTTAATGTTCACCCAAAAATCCTGAAAAATAAAATGTCCTCAAAAATATGAAATGTTTTCAACACTGATAATCATAAATGTTTCTTGATCATCAGATCCTCATTTTAGAGTGATTTCTGAAGGATCATGTGACACTGAAGACTGGAATAAATAACACTTTACTATATATTAACATAGAAAACAGATGATTTACACTGGAATATTATCTGATATTTTTGATCAAATAAATGCAGTCTTGGTGAGACTTCCAGAACCCCAAACTTTTGAACAGTTATGTATCTAAAAATAAAGCTAAGCAAATATTTCGTAAGAATATTAATATTTCGTAAGAATATTAAAGAGTTCATAAGACGAGATATAATAAACATACACACATTCATAAGACGTAAACACATGCATAAAGTATATTTGAACAGAGAAAATAGTCGGATTCAAGTGTTTACATGGTTAATTCTTAATTATTTCAGATCTACACACCTTTCAACCCGATGTAAAAGTGATTCAGGTTGAAGCTCAGTCAGTGGATAATGTGTTCGATTATGAACTGTGTTTGGGTGCATATCACAGAATCATAATCATCAAGAACAGTGTTTGACTGATGCACAAGATTGAGATCAACATATTTCTCTGAATGGTCACTGCATGTGTGTGTATGTGTGTGTGTGTTTACTGACATGTGAGGGAATCCAGTGCTGCATTTTCCATTAAAAGCTACTGTGCATTATAACACGTCTGTAGAGTTGTGATTGTGATTGACGGTGTCATTTCTGTGGGATAAATGATGTTCTGCTCACAGAATAAAAGCCTTTACACTCCTTAATCAATAATTAATCTCCGATCCATAGTTGTGTGTTAAAACAAAACAATGTGAATCTAAACACAGGCTGACAGAACAAACTACACACTCCGTAAATGTAAATAATACGAACACACACATGTATTTTTCTGATGATGAGTTTTAGTAACAGATCAAACTGCTCTTGTATAACACACGGGTCACAGTGTTTGATCACGTTCTGTTGCTGCGATGTGAGATCGAGTCCCAGGTTCTGGAGCGAGGAAGCGCCGCTCACTCCGGCACGACGTCTGCGATCCACTTGAGATACGCGGGTTTCCCTGATCGATGGGCAGACTGATGACCTCTCGCCACCTCATACGGGTGATTCGACCTGCACAGCAAACGCTCGTTTATTCAGCACTTAAGATAAACGTCACGTACAAACCTATGCAGAAATGCTTAGATGTGTTTTTGTGGTGGATACCGGACATATTCAGCAAGAGCGGGAATCTTTGAGCTTCTCGTCTTAATCATCTGGAAAAATGTAAAGAAAACTGATATTACATGCATGTCACTGGAAAGCAAAAATCACTGTTAATGAATGATGCAAATGGTATTGTTCACTATTATTGCATTACTATATATAGTTTGTAAATCATCAGTTTTCTTCTCATTAGTGTGTATTGTTCTGTCTGTGATGTGCAGATGGGCTTCAGTCACACACGCTGGTTTCCACCACAGAATAATATAAAATAATAGGATTATCGTGACACAATTTGGACTTTTTGCCTCAGAATTTCAAGTTTATATAATGCAATCCGACCTTGCAGTGGCGATTTTGTGAGAAAAAAAAGCCTGAATTGTGAGACAAAAACTTTTTTTGTTTCTGAGAAAAAAATTAAATAAAATCATGTTTCTGAAAGAATATAAAATAATGATTATTATATAAGATAATAATCTTATATAATAAGTGAATTATGCTTTAATAAAATAAAACATTAATAAAGATGCAGAGGAAATGAAACGATCAAATTATTCATCAAATTAGTTTAAACTCACCATCAGAACTTCAGCGTCTTCCTCGAATCTTCCCCTGCCACACGTACCTGCACACACACATCAGAACACACACACATCAGACACACACACTCATCCTCACACACACACAGCTCATCCTCACACACACACACAGCTCATACTCACACAGACGTGATCTGTGGTATGATGTTCACACACGCCGCCAGCTTCTCTCCACTATTCCTCTGAGGAGAGATCATGAAAACACACATTTATTGACGATTCAATCCACTGAAAACTGAAATATCGCTACAATTGTACAATACTTCTAATTTTTTGTGATATCAGCTTTAAATTTGGAGCGAGACTCTCAGATGCTCAGCTTCGGCTTTACAGTGTTTTTAGACTCCAATTTTTTTTAAGCTCTGTAGAAATGTAAAATACAACCAGATGAAATCAAATAGTTTCGGAGTCTGAAACTTTCGCTTGTTAAAAAAATTAGTTAGATATTCTGCGTTTTTCCGACCAATCACAGCCACCGAATGACCAACACGGACCCCGTACCTGGCCAGCTCTCGGGCCACGCTGTCGTCGGGCAGGTCACGAAGGCCGCCGAGTGTGTGCCGGATGAGTGTGTTTCTGTTGCCATGGAGAACGTGCGCTGATCCGATCCACCGCAACACCGGCAGCATCAAAACACCCGACAGAAGCGTCTGAGCAAACCACACACACACACACCAGAGGCGTTAAAGGGATCCCACACAGCAACAGATCCGGCCCAGATCCGGCCCAAATACACATGATCGGCCTAAAGTGGGACAGCACTTCAGTCAGCCGATGTGTGTGTGATGGGGCAAAAATGGTTATTTACAGTGTTTTAGTGCTGTTATACAGTATGAGATAAAAGTGTTTATAAGTGTTTATGGTTTAGCACGCTCATATTCTGCCTGAAATAGGCCTATTGTGGGTGTTTGTGTTTGTTGTCAAGTAAACTGAGCTAAAGAACAGTCAGGAATTCTGTTCATAACATAAGCCTATGATAATAGATGTTTAACATGTTTATAATCAATGCATCAAAACTATCATAATGCATTATTTGTCTGATGAAGTTCAATCGATCATGTTTCGTCCACCCATAACCCAGAGAACGACTAACGTCAGAGATGTGCCTGTTACTGTCCCACATTAGGGAACTGCAGCTTGTACTGATATGTCTATCACTTATTTTATGAATGTTATCTGCATTTTCTCTTTTGATTTGATTAAGACACATCCTATATTTTGTATAGTTTTGGATGTGGATTTAATGTTTTGAAATATGTTTGTTGTAATGTTTTGCAATATGTCACACAAGTCTAAAATGCAAAAAAAAAAAACATATTTAGGGAAATTCACAGTAACTCTGATGGTATTTGGTAAGTCATACACCTCGGATGGCTTGGAGATTATGCGTAAATATGGGATAACTGTCGCTTTAACACACACACACACTCACGCTCTCTCTCACCAGACAGAAGAACCTCAGCGCTTTCTCACATCCAATCGTCCTCACCGTGTGCAGGTAAAGCAACACTTTACAATCACAACAAACGTTCTTTGGTAGTTTAAAACCTTGCTTTCACTTGATGAATGTGGTCTTTTCCATGAAACTACAGCTCGAGTGTCTGTAAAGACCATACACTATTGTTATGACGCTTTTATTTGGTTACTTTGCGTTGGTTGATATTTTTTCTGGAAAGCGCTCAGAAATACACTGACATTAACGAACACTTGCTCGAGCACAGCTGTAATGCCTTAACACGTTTCACTTCGTCACTGTTAAGCTGTTTATAAGTCATCGAGCGAATAAAATAAAGTAATAATGAAGAGAATAAGCACGTCTCGCTCACCTCACAGCCACTGTCTTCTGCCGTAAAGCGTCCGCGACTGTCGCACCAGAAGCAGTGCCAGAGCCGCTGGAAAGTCGGTTCACAGGAGAACTAACAAAATACTGTTTTTAACGGATGCCACGCCGGATAAATTCGTTTACCATTACATGAACCGACTGACTATCTGACAAATCATCAAGTTTTCCACTATTTATCTATGTTTGGCGTTTACACCGCAGTTTTAGGTGGAGTCGAGCGCAATAGCCGAGTTCCCGGAAGTAAACACTCACTTTTTAACAATAACTTATTAACCATTTAATACAGTACTACTGTGAGTTCCAGTTATGTTAATTGTTGGTGTATACTTCTGCTGAAGCCGTCAGCCTGAATTATTTCAATTTATTGATTTAATTTACTAAGACCACTGATCTACGACTAAGACAAAACAAACAAACTGTCAGACAGCAAACAAGTTATAGTTCAATAATCAACCAGAAAAACAGTATAAAGAAGCCTAATTAACCTATTGAAAATGAGATGACACAAAAATTGATAAAAGCATATTATGAAAGAATATTAAACATGGCTTAAATTCTAGATGTTTTTATAGCTGTCTATATTTAAGTACAAATTCAATTATTCTATGAAGATGTACAAAGAGCGTGGTTTACTTTTTTGTGTATTTACATGTATGGATATAAAATTTAACTTTCCAATAATAAATAAAAGGAGGTTAATAATAAAACTTGCTTTGACCCCAAAATAATCTGTCTGTAAGATGAGAAATCCAGGAACACATTTTGGACAATCAAGGCATTAATATTACTCCAGAAAGAATGAGCAAAAGGACAGTTTCAGAAGAAACTTCACAAAAAGATGATTGTGTGGTGAAAGACTAAATTCCCATCATTACAATATCTCTGGCAAGGTTATCCACGTCCACTTCCTGCTTTTCATTTTTTTTCATTTACCATATTTTAATAAAGTAATTGTTATTTAAAAAAAACACACAAAACATATCGTAATTCATCTGAAATGCATAAAGTACAAAATATGTCGTAAACTATTCTGTTAACGGAAGTTGCGTAGGTGCTACGTTATAAATCAGATGTCTTCCGGCGCGCGCAATTACAGAGAGGATCCGCGTGTTACCGACTGAGATCCCCGAGTTCCCGCAAAAGGTCAGAAAAGTGAAATAAAACAACTCTATTTACGTTTATTCGGCATGTTGTGTTCGTGTGGTCGAGTGATGACTCAGTCCACTGCGCAAACTGACGCGCGGATGAATCGCGCACGAGTGTGAAAGAAAGCAGGTGCTGATCTCAGTCTGAGCCTCCATTCATCACTACTGATGTTCACTTGTGTTTATAGATGACCGATTCATTAGCAGTGCTCATTTATTATCTCCTGTTTTCTCAGGTGAACGTGGATATGTGAGAGGCGAGGATTCGAATCTTTTGGAGTCGGACTCCCCACGCGATCCGAACGTCTCAGAGTCGACTCGAGTATTAGATTGCACAATCTTTCTGTGTTTTTCCTTCCACGTGTGTGTTTGTTGTGATTTCAGATCCAGATGGAGAAAACTGCAGCATCTTCAACATCTCTAGAGCTCAGGTTGGCATGACATCAACTTTGTCACTGCTCTTCTTGTGAACGATTCATGTAATACAGCATTCGCGTCTGTCTAACAGTAGAATAATGAAACGTGTCCGAAACAACCGTTTCTTTATTGTTTAACTGCCATTTTACTCGGATATGTCACCCATATGAAGTATAATGTGTGTTTAATGCCGTCATTTCGACCTTACTTCACCGAAACTTACTTTAAACTTTACATGCAGATTAAAGACTAACTGCGTTTTATAAGATAACTGACCGGCGGTGTTTAAAGATTCGTGTGTTTTTGATTTTGTGATTTTGATTAGCTTTTTTCATGTTTTGCATGTGCTCAGTTTTTATAAATGTTTGTCTTGTGTAAAAGTTCTGCATCCCATTGTTACTTTGATTATGATGTAATAAATAAGTGCATAATCCTCTATACTGTTTGTGTCGGAGTTCTTATTAATGTAGATCATGCGGATGTATTTAGTTATTAAATGAATGTCTGTATGCAGTGTCGGGAGTCTCTCCAGCGGGTGGCGCTCTCAATGTTCAAACACACACACATCTGATCATCTGAAGAGTGTCTTTCCCACATTCATTCATTAGTGAGTTCAGCGTCTCTCTTGATGTGCTTTTTAAAAGTTTAATTGATTTTAAAGTGTGAGTTTGCTGATAAAAATGACATTTCTATTATTTACTCTCTTATGTCCTTCCAGCATGTAATAATAGTTTGTGTTCTGTGTAATTAAATATCAAAGAATTTTACATTTCACTGTTTTTAATGAAGTGACTTCAGAAGACAGAATGTGTGTTTACATTAACCATGAAATCAAAATGGACGATTATTAATTATTATTGAAATATTAATGTATGTATTGTAAAAGATTAATGGCAGCACATTATCATAGTGTTAATAATGTTGAATGAGAATCAGTTCCTCTTCAGCATCTCTTCTCTGATGACGAGGGCGGGGCTATAACCTGTCACTCACATGAGATCAGCCAATAGCAAACCACAACCATCCAATCAACTCCCCACAGACACAATCAAGCCCCGCCCACATTTGTTCTTGTTCCTGAAGCGATTCACTCGATATACGACACACTAGAGGAGAGAAGACCAGCGCAACTTCACTTTCATGACGACTTTAAGAAGGAAGACTGATAATGTTCGGTTTACAGGTTGGTATTGGAAGACAGGTAACTAAGTTTTGATTAATTTCTGCCGTAAAAGCAGTTCTGTCACACACACGGTAAAGCTGATGAGCTCATGTGAACACACAGTGACGGACAGAAACACAGAGAGACTGAATGAATGAATAAATGCTGCAAAGATGAAGATGTTCCCATGGAAACTGGGCAGTCAGCACATCTGTAGAGCTGTCAACTTCCCACGACTCCATTCAGTGCACACACACACACTCTCTCTCTCTCTCTCTCTCTCTCTCTCTCTCTCTCTCTCTCTCTCTCTCTCTCTCTGACACACACATACACACCTGAGGTTAGCAGATGCTTTCTATCCAAAATGACTTACATTTTATTGAAAGGAACACATTTGATCAGACCTGGAAATCAAACCCAAGACTTGAGTTCACACTTCCAGATGAGCTCAGACACACTGACCAGGACACACACAGTGAGCGCACAGACAGTGTTTGATCAGTCGCTGTAATCCGTCTAATGTTCTGCTGTGAATAGCGTGTCGGAAAACAGAACGAACAAAATACACCAGAAGAGCTGCCAGATACTCTGATTGAGCCACTGAAACACACACACACACACACACACTCAATCACTCCAACTTTGCTTTTGGTGTTTTATTTGCTTCTTTTCAGTAGGATGCTGATGTACATGTGTGTGTGTGACATGACATGGAGCACAGACACATCAGCCGCAGCACCATCAGCCAAGCCTCGGCCAATCGGAATCCTCCTTGTGTGTGACGTCACTGCATTGTATTCCAAATTCGTAAATCTTCTTGATCTCTCTCTCTCGTGCCGCATGGTGTTCGCCGTCCTGCATGTAAAGTGTGTCCTTCGGTCTCTTCTTCTCTCTCTCCCACACACACACACACACACACATCTGAGGCTGTGATCACGGTGAAGAGTGTGATGATGAAGTGCAGCTCTAGCGCATCTGATGACATGTAAACGAGGGGTAATAGTTGTGCGCTGTGCCGGTAAAAACATCTCAAATGCTGAATCCATCGCAAGAGGGAGACAGTCGCCTTGGCAACAGCAGCATCCGTCAGCATCAGCACCATCATCATCATATGGCCAACTTTACTGCAAAATCTCACATGTGTGTGTGTGTGTGTGTGTTTCAGGTTCAAACCAAACACAACCAAAAATATGATCTCAGTCCCAAAATAAATTCTCAATTCTGAGATCTAAAGTCCGCAGAATGAGGCTTAAAGCGACACCTGCAGATGTTGAACATGTTTATGAACTATAACGAGAGGAATTCTGACGTTCGTGATGGTTTTGATGTCTCGTGCGCAAATTAAATTAAAGTGTTTAAATGTTTCTCGTCTCGCCAGCAACAAGCGGCACTAGCAGCCACACGCACACACACACACACACACACACACACACACGCGAGAACCTCCATCTGGAACCCGATCCCGAACAGAAAGAGGACTAATATCAGATGTTCCCGCGACTGACCCTTTCATTCCCGGCGCCGTGGAGGAGCAGCGCTCGGTGAGGGGGTTTTATTCATCCGTCGTGATTCGCCTTTTTTCTTTTTTCACTTGTACGTGTGGTTTATGGAGCGGGTGGGCTGCGGATCGAGCCACGGGTGTGATGTGACCGGTTCCGCGGACCGGAGAACAGCAGGGCTGCGGTGGAGCGAGCGCGACCGGGTTCATGTGGCGTGATGAGGATCGCTCGATCTTTTCCTCGCGAACATTCGACGACATAAAGGACACATATGGAAACTGGAGATCAGAATTTTAGAAGAAAAAACGAGTGATTTAACCTTTATTTTTTTATCCTCTCGTTTCTTTGATCATCATCGCCAGGATGGATTGATTCAGTCGACGCGCGCGTCTCGTTATAATCACAATTCGAACCCGAACGGTCGTGTTTAATCGCGCATTGTTGGAATATTCCGCGTTTTGGGTTCATGGATGCGCGCGCCACCACTCGACCGGCAGCGGTTCGGGAACGTGATTCTGGTTTCCATTCATCAGTCCGGAGGATTTAAAGGCTCGTGCCTGATCAGGCCAGAATGAGTGAAGATGAATGGCAGTATGTTCAGCTTCCCATTGAGTGCCACTCGAGTCAATCATAATCAGTTGGGTTAGCATGTAGGTGCAGGTTGACCCGCACACTTGTCTTCCTTCTCAATTCATCGGCCCTTTGTTGGCCCCTACTCCTCTGGGGCCCTTTTCGGCTCTCAGGCTCCTTGTTTCTTCTTTCGTTGTCCCCTTAAATTTACAAATATTTACTTCCTATACATCAGAGAGGAAAGGGGTCTCCCCTTTCGTGGAATGCGGCAGCATGGGAGTGTTTGAGCGCGGGGTGCAGATGCTCCTGACCACGGTGCAGGCGCCTTCGCCGCCTTCAGCCTGATGACCATCGCCGTGGGAACCGACTATTGGCTGTACTCGCGCGGCGTCTGCAAAACGAAGAGTAGCAACGAGAAACGAGACCGGCAAGAGAACGAGGAGGTGATGACCCACTCGGGCCTGTGGAGGACCTGCTGTCTGGAAGGTAGGAGGTCGAAATCCGGCTGTTGTTCTGCATCTGAATCCCAGACAGAGTCGGCCCGGATCCGGCCCACATCCGGGCCGTGTGGAATGCCATGTGAACTGGATCTGGGCCGACACTATGTTGCAGAAAGACGATCAGAAAATTAAGAAAATCTGCCCTGACGGCGACATAGTGTCGGCCCAGATCTGGAGCCACATCTGGATTCCACGCGGCCCGGATCTGGGCCGACACTGTTGTGTAAAAACACATTCAGCGTCCATCGAACATAATCAAATGCAAGCTCAGAATATTACGCAAACCTCCAACAACTAAATATGCTTAATTATAAGAAAGATATTCTACTTTATGTATTTGATCTCACTTTATAAACCAATATCTTTGTTGCTGATGATAAAATTTGACCTTACGAATAAGCAAAAATGACTTTTTTTTCTGTCTGGATGGTAGGAGATCGAAATCCTGCATCTGAATCAGTGTCGGCCAGTATACGGCCCCACATTCGGGCCGTGTGGGAATCTAGATGTGGGCCGGATCTTCTTTTATGTTGGATAGATGTTTTTTTTTATCATGGATAGATGCACTTTTATGATGGACAGATGCACTTTTATGATGGACAGATGCACTTTTATGATAGATAGATGCATTTTATGATGGATAGATGCCCTTTTATGATGGACAGATGCACTTTTATGATGGATAGATGCACTTTATGATGGACAGATGCACTTTTATGATGGATAGATGCACTTTATGATGGACAGATGCACTTTTATGATGGATAGATGCATTTTATGATGGATAGATGCCCTTTTATGATGGACAGATGCACTTTTATGATGGATAGATGCACTTTTATGATGGATAGATGTACTTTTATGATGGATAGATGCATTTTATGATGATGGATGCACTTTTATGATGGACAGATGCACTTTTATGATGGACAGATGCACTTTTATGATGGACAGATGCACTTTTATGATGGACAGATGCACTTTTATGATGGATAGATGCATTTTATGATGGATAGATGCCCTTTTTATGATGGACAGCACGCACTTTTATGATGAATAGATGCACTTTTATGATGGATAGATGCACTTTTATGTATGGACAGATGCACTTTTATGATGGACAGATGCACTTTATGATGGATAGATGCACTTTTATGATGGACAGATGTACTTTTATGATGGATAGATGCACTTTTATGATGGATAGATGCACTTTTATGATGGACAGATGCACTTTTATGATGGATAGATGCATTTTATGATGGATAGATGCACTTTTATGATGGATAGATGCACTTTTATGATGGACAGATGCACTTTTATGATGGACAGATGTACTTTTATGATGGATAGATGCACTTTTATGATGGACAGATGTACTTTTATGATGGATAGATGCACTTTTATGATGGACAGATGCACTTTTATGATGGACAGATGCACTTTTATGATGGATAGATGCATTTTATGATGGATAGATGCCCTTTTATGATGGACAGATGCACTTTTATGATGGATAGATGCATTTTATGATGGATAGATGCCCTTTTATGATGGACAGATGCACTTTTATGATGGATAGATGCACTTTTATGATGGATAGATGTACTTTTATGATGGATAGATGCATTTTATGATGATGGATGCACTTTTATGATGGACAGATGTACTTTTATGATGGATAGATGCACTTTTATGATGGATAGATGCCCTTTTATGATGGATAGATGCACTTTTATGATGGACAGATGTACTTTTATGATGTATAGATGCACTTTTATGATGAATAGATGGACTGGACGTTTCGAGAAAATTCATAAATAACGTTTTCATAATTTAACGGGAACGGGAGTCTTCCAGAGTCATGTGATAGAAACAGGTTCGAATCATTATTCATGGAAAATCTTCAGGAAGGAAGATTTTCGGACTTTATTTCTATCTTTATAGAGTGTTTCAAAGCACCGTCACAGTAATAAACAGGAAAATAATCAAATCAAATAGATGATGTCTATAAACAGACAATTCAGAATAATTCAGATCAGTTCCATAGCTGTGCAAAGATCCTCATCATATTATTATGAAACTGGTTCAGTTATAGAGACGTCTCCATATAGCGCTCAAGTCTTCTGTAAATCTCTTATTGTCCATCATGAAGAGCTGCGTAATGTTCTTCACAACTTCACCTGTTGTATTGTTCATCCGTACATTCAAGCTTCAGGAAGCACTTCCTGTTTGATCTGCAGTGTGATTGACAGCTGTCCGTCAGGATCAGGGATCTGCTGTGTTCAGATGTGAGGCTTTAGTTCAAATATCAATGAATACTTGCACAAGAAACACTAAGACTGTACACTATACACTGTGGCTGTATCTTCAGTATTTAATGTAAGAATATTAAAGCTATAGGAATACAATTGCGGCTTTTTATCCCACAATTCTGCTTGTTCCTGTTAGCCTGGACAGACTCGAGACGCGAGTTTGTGTGACGTATCTCGGCCTGATCGGTGAATCCAGTGAAGCCTGATTTCAGTTTATTCATCATTTCTGGTTTAAATTCAGTTTATAGATATCAACCATAAATCAGAGGGAAAGTATTTATGTTTCTGCACAATCTGCTTTTAATTATGTTACCCTATATTTAGTGATATCATAACAATCGAAATAACTCTTGATTTAATGTGCAAACCAGATCAGTGGTTGAGTAACTCCTGGGTTTATGCAGGTTAGCTCATGTGCTCTTTCTCCAGGCAGGGATGGCTTTGTCTTCCGTGTCCTAACATGAACCTGATCATAATAATGAAACAAACCAAACGGTAAAATATTCCCAGCTCACAGAAAATGTGTGTGACATCTGTTAAAGTCCCACTGAAGTGCATTGGATTGTTTGATGCACTGAGCATCAATCTCCACTGAAACAGGAAGCTAAGGCAAGGCATATTCAATGGCTCCTCCCCTTTTTTAAATAGCCAATCAGCGTTCAGTTTCCCTCACAGACTGACAGCACCAGCAGAAGCGAATCCAAGCGTATAAACATGAAGGAAAACAGACTTATTTGTAGGGAAACCGTATGATTTGAAGTGCCACTCATGAGTTCATAACAACACAGTCAGATCATGAGGACTGAGGAGGATACAGACGCTCCATTTCTTCATTCTTCAAACATTATGGAACGTTACTTTTGAAACATTTAAAAAACATTCCATGCAACGATGTATATATAATGTTTTTGTCATTTTGAGGTCATTATTAAAGTCCATCAATGTTCTATTAATGTTTCTGGAAGAACGTTTGTTCATAACTTTGAGAAACCTTGTTTTGCACCATTTTTGTTCTGATGTTGAGTATTTGTGTGGGTCAGTCGATGTTCTGGAGCTAAGAGTGTCCTGAGGGATGGCCTGTTATGTCACTGTCAGCCGTGACCTCTGACCTCTGTGACCTCTGTGAGCCACGAGTCTCATGTGGACAGGTTTTTATGGTTTGTTCTTTCAGAACAGATGATTCATGGAGTAAAACTCAAAATGTAAACAAAAAAATGTGTTTATTAAAAACTTATTATTCTGGAAACGCAGATTGTGAACGACACACGCACAGTAAACGTGCCTCTGCATCAATATTCCGTTGAGATTTGCTTTGATATTGGTCAGATGTGTTCATCTCACTGGTTATTTATGTTGATTGGTGTACATTAGGATTTATTGTTTTGTTCTTTAGAGTTATAGTTTAGTGTGTGACTGCAGGGATGTGATTAGATTGATGACTTTATATTTGGATGAACATGATTAATGTCGGAAGTGTTTCAGTGTGTAGGACCTGAAGTGATACTTAAACTACTTCTATGCAAGTAAATGCATCAACATTTTCCACGGATATGTGTCTTGTGTTCAACACTGATAATAATCATAAATGTGTCTTGATCATCAGATCCTCATATTAGAGTGATTTCTGAAGGGTCATGTGACACTGAAGACTGGAGTAATGATGATAAATTCAGGAATAAATTACTTGTTTTTTAGATAACAAGAAAAATAATGTTGTAATAATATGTTGAATATTAAATGTCCCCAACTAGGCGACAAAGGCGACAGGAACCAGTAATGATCAGTGACAGAATGGAGAAAACCTTTGTGGGAAACCAGTCGCTCAGTTCTCCTGGCCAACGAGTGAACAGTGTCTATGATTATGATTATGATTCAGGCAGCATTACAGGTCAGAGGTACAGATCAGATCACAATCTTGCCTCTGGCTGGAGGTTAGAAGCCGGTGTGAGAGACGGGTTTGTTGTTCTGATCATGAGGTCTTGCGAGAGCGCTGAGGGATGTGATGTGGACGTGTGCAGGCGCAGGTCCACCGTCTGCATGTCGGATACGGCCCGGGTTCGGCTGACTTGCAGTAAACCTCTCGAATAAACAAAAGGCTGACATTAGCAGTAGAGCGCCATTCTTCTTATGATGTCAGCGAAATACATTGGGTGTAATGGGAAGTGTTCCCGGCTGATCTGGTCTATGCAGCCGAAAGGCCTGTTCACACCGGGACGAATTTCACGCACGTTCTTCGCTGACGTTTAACGTCTCGTGACTAAACAAAGGGCGCCAATGTGAGTGTTCACACCGACGCGTAAAACGCCACGCGTAAAAACATTATTTTTTTTAACGCCTCGAGGTTTGTTTTTTTTAGTTTGACGCGCTGCTGTCAAAAACTATCGAACCAATGAGATTGGCGCTTTTGTAATATCTCTTATTAGAATCGATTCATACTACACTTCCTTATGATGTCACATGAATCTCTCTCTCTCTCTCTCTCTCGTCCTGTGTTTTCTCTCTGGTCTGAGATCCAGGATCAGTTCATCTCTCATTTCATCTTCAGATTCCAGATCAAGCTTTAACCTTTGACCCCTCAGGTGCTATGCTATCCCTCAGGTCTCAGGCCTGTTTTGGTAATCAACGAGAACTGTCACTTGATTTCTTTGATTAATCTGATAAAAAGGCAAATGTATACTCTATTTTACTGAAAAAAATAAGTTAAAATTAAGTGTTAAGACACATTTGGTTCCTCTGTTACTGTAATTTCTTCATCATTTCTTCTTACATTGATATTTTATAAGTTAATAAAAATACTCTCATATGTAGAATTTAATGTCCAACAACAAAATGACTGTTTTGTGTTCCATTTTGCTGAGGCAGGGTTTGTGTTTTGTCCATAAATTATGTTATTTTCATAAGTTCCTCAGTGCTGTAAGATGATGATGTGATCATTGGTTATGAGTTTTCTGGATATATTGTGTTTGCGAGCGCTAATGTCACAGCACTGTTACTCGTAAATGAAGAATCGTTAGTCTCTCTCCCTCTGAGTGGCTGATGCTTGAAATCGGAGTTTCATGAAGCTTCTTGAGCTCTTCACTCCATCAGCTTCTGGGTCTGTAAAACAGCTTCTGCTCCAGTGAGAGGAGATTAAAATGAGCTTTGAGATCTGTGTCACACACTCACTTACCAGATACAAGACAATTCAATATCAATGTGTGTGTGTGTGTGTGTGTGTGTGTGTGTGTGTGATTCCCTTCAGACTCTCATGCAGTTTATTACAGTCAATCAATCAAGGTTAGACTTTACATCTGGGCTGGCAGAAGAGTAAGACAGGTGATGATGCAGTGAGACATGCAGTGAGACAGGAGATGATGCAGTGAGACAGGAGATGATGCAGTGAGACAGGAGATGATGCAGTGGGACAGGAGATGATACAGTGAGACATGCAGTGAGACAGGAGATGATGCAGTGAGACAGAGATGATGCAGTGAGACATGCAGTGAGACAGGAGATGATGCAGTGAGACAGGAGATGATGCAGTGAGACAGGAGATGATGCAGTGAGACATGCAGTGAGACAGGAGATGATGCAGTGAGACAGGAGATGATGCAGTGAGACATGCAGTGAGACAGGAGATGATGCAGTGAGACAGGAGATGATGCAGTGAGACAGGAGATGATGCAGTGAGACAGGAGATGATGCAGTGAGACAGGAGATGATGCAGTGAGACAGGAGATGATGCAGTGAGACAGGAGATGATGCAGTGAGACAGGTGATGATGCAGTGAGACATGCAGTGAGACAGGAGATGATGCAGTGAGACAGGAGATGATGCAGTGAGACAGGAGATGATGCAGTGAGACATGCAGTGAGACAGGAGATGATGCAGTGAGACAGGAGATGATGCAGTGAGACATGCAGTGAGACAGGAGATGATGCAGTGAGACAGGAGATGATGCAGTGAGACAGGAGATGATGCAGTGAGACATGCAGTGAGACAGGAGATGATGCAGTGAGACAGGAGATGATGCAGTGAGACAGGAGATGATGCAGTGAGACAGGAGATGATGCAGTGAGACAGGTGATGATGCAGTGAGACAGGAGATGATGCAGTGAGACAGGAGATGATGCAGTGAGACATGCAGTGAGACAGGAGATGATGCAGTGAGACAGGAGATGATGCAGTGAGACAGGAGATGATGCAGTGAGACAGGAGATGATGCAGTGAGACAGGTGATGATGCAGTGAGACAGGTGATGATGCAGTGAGACAGGAGATGATGCAGTGAGACAGGAGATGATGCAGTGAGACAGGAGATGATGCAGTGAGACAGGAGATGATGCAGTGAGACAGGAGATGATGCAGTGAGACAGGTGATGATGCAGTGAGACAGGTGATGATGCAGTGAGACAGGAGATGATGCAGTGAGACAGGTGATGATGCAGTGAGACAAGTGATGATGCAGTGAGACAGGTGATGATGCAGTGTGACAGGTGATGATGCATAGTGAGACATGCAGTGAGACAGGAGATGATGCAGTGAGACAGGAGATGATGCAGTGAGACAGGAGATGATGCAGTGAGACAGGAGATGATGCAGTGAGACAGGTGATGATGCAGTGAGACAGGTGATGATGCAGTGAGACAGGAGATGATGCAGTGAGACAGGTGATGATGCAGTGAGACAGGTGATGATGCAGTGAGACAGGTGATGATGCAGTGAGACAGGTGATGATGCAGTGAGACAGGATGATGCAGTGAGACAGGAGATGATGCAGTGAGACAGGAGATGATGCAGTGAGACAGGTGATGATGCAGTGAGACAGGTGATGATGCAGTGAGACAGGAGATGATGCAGTGAGACAGGAGATGATGCAGTGAGACAGGTGACGATACAGTGGAGACAGGTGATGATGCCAGTGTGGCTGTTTATTTCAGAGTGAGATCACATACACTAAGACAGTGCTCTGACAGACAGACAGACAGACAGACAGGACGGGTATTGAGATATTTCCAGCTCCACTGAGAACTTTTCACTCCCAATGAAAGGTGATGACACACACAGGACCAGGTTGTGTGTGTGTGTGTGTGTAGCTAGTCACCTTTCAGCGGGTGTGAAATGCCCGTGTGTCTGTCTCAGTGTATGTGATTCCTCACATATGCTGGGAATGTGGACAGTGTGTTTGTGCATCGGATGATGATGTCATCAGGACTGAGGCATAAATGCCACTTCATCCTACAGATATTAGGGACATGTGTGTGTTTGATCTGAGAGATCATTGGAATAAGGGTAATCCTGTCAGACACGCTCCTAATCACTTACACTCACTCACACACACTCACGTGTGGAGACAGTGAATTATGTAATGCAGTTATGCAACATACATGCATACAGCAGCAAAACCGAGAGAGAGAGAGAGAGAGATGTACAGAGAACTGCAGTTATCCTACAGGGGAAGAGTGATGTGACAGAGGTCAGGGGTCAGAGGTCAGCTGTGGGTTCAGCCCTCACAAACCAACATCAGCAACAACCTTCAATGTGGGGCTGGAGGGCTGATGTTCAAGCCAAATATTTAATAATATATATATTTTTAAATATATTATTGTATAAAATATACTTATAATATTATTTGTAGTAGGCACAGTTTTATTTTCAGCATCATTACTCCAGTCCTCAGAGTCAAATGACCCTCTGGAAATCACTCTAATATGAGGATCTGATGATTCAAGACACATTTATGATTATTATCAGTGTTGAACACAGTTCATATTTCAGGTGGAAACCGTAATGCATTTTATTTTTCAGGATTCTTCGATGAACTGAAAGTTCAAAAGAACAGCATTTATTTGATATAGAATCTTCTTTGTCACATTATAAACGTATTTACTGTCACTTTTGATCAATTTTATGCATCCTAGCAGAATAAATAGTAATAAAAAAATCTTACAGACCTAAAACTTTTGAACAGTAGTGTGTGTATACGTTCGACTCAGTGACGTCATTCAGAATAACTAATCATAATTTATGTTTCCATGGTAACAGGGTCTTCTCTGATTCTTTACTGAGAAATCAGCCATTAAACATGATGTTTATTTTCACACACACACACACACACACACACACACACACACACACACACACACACACACAGACTGACAGAAGCTGAAATCATCATGTTTGATCTTTGTGGATGTCAGACTGTCTCTCTGTGTTTCTCAGGGGAATTTTAAAGGCATGTGTAAACAGATCGGACCACTTTCCTGAAGACGCGGACTATACAAGCCGACGCATCAGAGTATTCCTGCGTAAGTCAAACGTGTGTGTGTGTGTGTGTGTGATGAAGTCTGCGAGAGAGAGAGAGAGAGAGAGAGAGAGAGAGAGAGAGAGAGAGAGAGAGAGAGAGAGAGGGGATAATGGTTTGCTGCTCAGAGCTGCTGCTGCTCTTTTAAGTGTTTAATTAGGTCACTTATTTTCTATAAATATTTCACTGCAGTTTATATGGGTCAAAACTCTGAAATGCCCCGCTCTTCATCCTTCGTCTCTTCATCCTCACTCATCCTCATCTCTCATCCTCACTCGTCCTCATCTCTTCATCCTCACTCGTCCTCGTCTCTTCATCCTCACTCGTCCCCGTCTCTTCATCCTCACTCGTCCTCGTCTCTTCATCCTCGCTCGTCCTCGTCTCTTCATTCTCGCTCGTCCTCGTCTCTTCATCCTCGCTCGTCCTCGTCTCTTCATCCTCGCTCGTCCTCGTCTCTTCATCCTCACTCGTCCTCGTCTCTTCATCCTCGCTCGTCCTCGTCTCTTCATCCTCACTCGTCCTCGTCTCTTCATCCTCACTCGTCCTCGTCTCTTCATCCTCACTCGTCCTCGTCTCTTCATCCTCACTCGTCCTCATCTCTTCATCCTCACTCGTCCTCATCTCTTCATCCTCACTCGTCCTCATCTCTTCATCCTCGCTCGTCCTCGTCTCTTCATCCTCGCTCGTCCTCGTCTCTTCATCCTCACTCGTCCTCGTCTCTTCATCCTCGCTCGTCCTCGTCTCTTCATCCTCACTCGTCCTCGTCTCTTCATCCTCACTCGTCCTCGTCTCTTCATCCTCACTCGTCCTCGTCTCTTCATCCTCACTCGTCCTCGTCTCTTCATCCTCACTCGTCCTCGTCTCTTCATCCTCACTCGTCCTCGTCTCTTCATCCTCACTCGTCCTCATCTCTTCATCCTCGCTCGTCCTCGTCTCTTCATCCTCACTCGTCCTCGTCTCTTCATCCTCACTCGTCCTCGTCTCTTCATCCTCACTCGTCCTCGTCTCTTCATCCTCGCCTCGTCCTCATCTCTTCATCCTCGCTCGTCCTCATCTCTTCATCCTCACTCGTCCTCGTCTCTTCATCCTCACTCGTCCTCGTCTCTTCATCCTCGCTCGTCCTCATCTCTTCATCCTCGCTCGTCCTCATCTCTTCATCCTCACTCGTCCTCATCTCTTCATCCTCACTCGTCCTCATCTCTTCATCCTCGCTCGTCCTCGTCTCTTCATCCTCACTCGTCCTCGTCTCTTCATCCTCACTCGTCCTCATCTCTTCATCCTCGCTCGTCCTCGTCTCTTCATCCTCACTCGTCCTCATCTCTTCATCCTCGCTCGTCCTCATCTCTTCATCCTCGCTCGTCCTCATCTCTTCATCCTCGCTCGTCCTCGTCTCTTCATCCTCACTCGTCCTCGTCTCTTCATCCTCACTCGTCCTCATCTCTTCATCCTCGCTCGTCCTCGTCTCTTCATCCTCACTCGTCCTCATCTCTTCATCCTCGCTCGTCCTCATCTCTTCATCCTCGCTCGTCCTCATCTCTTCATCCTCACTCGTCCTCGTCTCTTCATCCTCACTCGTCCTCGTCTCTTCATCCTCGCTCGTCCTCGTCTCTTCATCCTCGCTCGTCCTCGTCTCTTCATCCTCGCTCGTCCTCGTCTCTTCATCCTCACTCGTCCTCGTCTCTTCATCCTCACTCGTCCTCGTCTCTTCATCCTCACTCGTCCTCGTCTCTTCATCCTCACTCGTCCTCGTCTCTTCATCCTCACTCGTCCTCATCTCTTCATCCTCGCTCGTCCTCGTCTCTTCATCCTCGCTCGTCCTCATCTCTTCATCCTCGCTCGTCCTCATCTCTTCATCCTCGCTCGTCCTCATCTCTTCATCCCTCACTCGTCCTCGTCTCTTCATCCTCACTCGTCCTCGTCTCTTCATCCTCACTCGTCCTCATCTCTTCATCCTCGCTCGTCCTCGTCTCTTCATCCTCGCTCCGTCCTCATCTCTTCATCCTCACTCGTCCTCATCTCTTCATCCTCACTCGTCCTCGTCTCTTCATCCTCACTCGTCCCTCATCTCTTCATCCTCACTCGTCCTCGTCTCTTCATCTGCACCTCGTCTTACACACCACACACACACACACACACACACACACACACACACACACACACACACACACACTATACATCTCTTTGAATAGAGGTTAGAGTTGAGGGAAGGACACATGAATAATTAATACTGCAGTGTGAGATGGACAGATCAGTGTGTGTGATGATGAAGGAACTGAGACAGATGAAGTGGAGATCTGAACTGGTGTGTGTGTGTGTGTGTGCCAATCAGATGTAGTGATGAAGGTCATGACTGCTGTTCAAACCATTCAGCAGTGTGTGTGTGATGATTAGGCTTAGGGGTTGGGTTAGGTGTGTGTGTGTGATGAGTAGGTTTTATAGTATAAAAACCATTATGTCTATGGAGAGTCCCCACAAAGATAGCGAACCTGACATGTGTGTGTGTGTGTGTGTGTGTGTGTGTGTGTGTGTGTGCAGGTGCGGTTCGAGCCTCCAGTATTTTCCCCATCCTCAGTGTGATCCTGCTGTTCATCGGTGGACTCTGTGTCGCCGCCAGCGAGTTCTACAAGTCCCGACACAACATCATCCTCAGCGCAGGGATCTTCTTTGTATCTGCAGGTGAGTGTGTGTGTGTGTGTGTGTGTGTGTGTGTGTGTGTGTGTCAGGCTGATGTAGACCTGATCCTGATCTCCCCATCGGGTTTATTCTGATATAACAACCAGCTGGATGTACATTATCCCTACTTTATGTTCTGTCAAGGTTTTCTCAAAGAGAACAAACACTCTTCCAGTAACATTAATTTATCTGGCCTTTAATAATGTTCTCTAAACATTAGCACAAAAACATAATTTATATTTTGTTCATGGAATGTTTGTTTCTTCTAACTTCTTGTTTCAGAACATTCAAAAGTAGCAGTTCCATAATGTGTGAAGAATGAGACGATGTCATTAGTCCCCTGTAGTCAATCATTTTATCCCTTAAAACTCAAACATCAAAATCACATATTTTAACTTTTTTTCTTGAAAATGTCTTAAAATATCTTGAATGTCACTTGACACCCTCGCCTCATTTAGTATGCGCGGTTCTATGAATATGCAAATGAGCCCCGCCTCCACTCACTCAGAGATCCACTGGTTGACGATCACACGTTGATCTGATTGGTTACAAGGTGGTTTGTGACGTGCAGAAACACCAGCGATTTCAAAACGTGTTTTTGAGACTGTCTTTGGTTCACTGCAGTTTTAAGGAGGAAATACTCAGCAATGCTGTCCACTTATCAACTTACACATGGTGTGTGTTAAAGTATTAAAAACACCACATACATACATAAACAACATTAAAAACTTTAATGTTGTTTTTAATGGTTTTTTTTACCACAGGGGGACTTTTATAGGCATATTTACCTGTATAAAGGCATATTTTTCTAACCTAATTTGCATATTAATAGAACAGTGTATACTAAATGAGGCAAGGTGTCAAGTTACACTATCTATTTTAAAACATGACGATTTATTCTCAAGGAAAACACTTTTAAATATGTCATTTTGGTGATCAAAGAGGAGTTTAAAGGGATAAAGTGATCGATTACAGAGGAACTTTAACAAAATGTTCTTGTCTCCATGTGGGTCCTCAGGTCTGAGCAACATCATCGGGATAATCGTGTACATATCAGCCAACGCCGGAGACCCGTCCAAGAGCGACTCGAAGAAGAACAGCTACTCGGTACGGCTGGAGTTTTCATTTCGCGCCCTTTCCTTCATCATGGCGGAGATGGTGGGCGTTCTGGCCGTCACATGTTCATCGACCGGCACCGAGAGCTGCGCGTGGCGCGAGTGCGCCGTGGACGTCGGGGAATATCTTCAGGGATCCGCCATCACGAGGATCCCGAGCTATGCGGTACCGCTACCGGCGCCGCTCGCGCTCGTCCAGCCGCTCCACCGACCCGTCGCACTCGCGGGACGCTTCTCCAGTGGGCCTGAAGGGTTCGGCCCGTTACCGTCCACCGATATCTCCATGTACACACTCGGGCGCGGCGAAACGAAGACTCCTCACGGGACGCCTCCGATGTACAACTCCGACAGAGAACCGGATTTCCTTCAGGTCCACAACTGCATCCCGAAGGACGCAAAGGACCGGCGCACCACGCCTGTATGAGCGCCCCCTGGAGGCAGTGTTGGGCGCGACTCCTCACAAGTAACTCGAGTTACGTAATCAGATTACTTTTTTCACGTAACTAGCAGGGTTCGTACACGGTGCTTAAAGTACTTGACTTTTTTAAATTTAAGTTATGGAAAACCTTTGAAAAATAGACATATTTACGAAGAGGGACTTATTTAAATACAATGTATCTATGAAATAAAAACAAATCCGAAAACACACAAATGCAATCTTTTCATGCTAAATTAACCTCGCAGCCCATCAGACCTTTCCTCAATGCGAAGTACGCCAACATTATAATATAAATTATTATTTATTGAACAATAATAGCATTATAAACTTCGTTATTAAATACATTGTAAGTTGTATTTTGGAGACATGATATCAAAATACAAAAATTCTAAAGATATTGTTTGATAAGTGCGATCTCTGATTGTAGTTTTTGAAAACCAAAAAAGTAGTGCTTGAAAAGTCCTGGCATTTCTGTTTACAGTCTCGGTATCGAACCCTGAGCTAGTACAGATAACGCATTACTCTTAAACTTACAGCTAAATATCTGAGTTACTTTTTTAAAGTAAGTAACGCACGTTGCTTTTCCACATTCATTGACTGACAGCTCTCCCAGTCCTGATGTTGAGAGATGCAGAAGTGCAGAGGTGTGTGTGTGTGTGTGTGTGTGTGTGTGTGAACATGGTTAAGTTCTAGACTAAATATGAGTGTGCTTTTACTCATCTCACTTGCGCAGAAAAGGTTCAGTATTCCTCAAGATTAATTAAATATGTGAAATGCAAAATTCGAATAATATGCAAACATCCAATAATTAAATGTTTAAATAAAACATACATTTTTATTATAAATATAAAATAATTATACACACCACAAACACTTATATAATTGTAAACACAAACTTTTATTTTGGATGTGATTAATCGCGATTAATCGTTGCCCAGCCGTAATTTTTATGCATTTAATCTCACTTTATTGGCCAATGCTGATCTTCAATGATTCATTTCAACTATAAGTATTTGTTTTTATTAGTAAAGTAAGTGTTAAACTTTTGTCTCCTGCATTATGTTCATTCTGTTATCTTGAATGAAAGGTTAGTTTGAGCAAATGTGTGAATTTGCATTATTATTAAAATTTTGGTCTGAAGGGGCCTTTGCATTTGCCCAAAAATAAAACTCTTTGTTAATAAAAACAAGTCCAGCCCATGTGAGAAAAAGCAACGTAACGCATTACTGTTCTTAAAAAGTAACCACGGCAATATTGTAATGCATTACTTTCTAAAGTACCCTCCCCAACACTGCCTAAAGCGAGCAGCGGCTCCGCAAACAGACGGACTGATTTATAACACTAATGATGACGAGTTTACATGTTGAAGTCCAAACAAAACAAAAAAGAAAAATGAAATGCATGATTTTCTTATCTTACATAAACTAACAAGTTTTCGACCATGTGACGAGCCAGAGACCGACTCGTGATATCTCTTTTCTTCATGTTCATTTTGTTGCACATAAATACTGTGAAGCTTTCGATGACGCTGAGAACTGCAGGGAACAGGAAACAAGCCCACGGACCCGCGCCATTTATATGACACTACGAACTTAATGATACATGACTATATATATATATACTTATATATATATATATGAAAGATGCATACATGAATATATGAACATCTGTTAATAAACCACACATAATTGACTTCTTGATTCAAGAAGACTAAAAAAAAACAAAAGAGCAAATCAGAAGCCAATAAAATCATGATGGATAATAACAGCCGGATTCATGTGGACTCATTTGCATTTAAAGATACATATTCCTCTCTTCAGTGTGTGATGTTGATGTTTGAGTTCTTCTCTATATCAGAGTCTCTATATCGACGCCTCCATTGTCTCTCTGAGTTTCTTCGGGAACACGTCACAATATTCCTCATTATAATAATTAATGCGCAGAATAAAGGGGCGGGGCCTGGTTGAGTTAGTTAGTAGTGTGTTAAACTGGCGGTTATGGAAAGGGGCGGGGCATTTCCCGAACACACTCGAAGCGCTCGACCAATCACAACACACTGATCCAGCCGACCAATCAGAGCACAGTGTGCTTTCAGGAGGAGGGGCTTCATAGAGACAGGAAGTAAACAGAGCGTTACTGACAGACTGGGAAGAGAGGAGCCGCAACAATGGAGAATATGAGGAGAATAATCAACATTCAAGCAGGAAAACCTGTTCTAGTAGAGCCTGAAAACACATCATTGCTCTCGGGATGTGAAGAGACTTTTAACCAGAAGAACAAAATAAAATACTGGAACAAATCACCATCGCAGACTCTACCTCTCCGGATGTGTAATGTTGGATTGTGTTCCCAGGAAAGCTTCCGGAGGTTTTCATGTCCGGTATGAAGATGGACACCAAGATCAAACTCTCACTCCCTCTGCTGGCCGTCAGACGAACACACGTGTGTGTGTGTGTGTGTGTGTGGCATATCAATAATCATTCAGCATCAGAGATCATGTCCGTCTGTGGGTGTTTTTTGTCTTCTGTATTAATTTAAGTAATTTGATTGTTGTTAGTAATGTAGCAGCACACACACACACACACACACACACACACACTCATCACCTACACTCATGGTGTGAGGAATCATTCAATAATGACACGAAACAGGATATTATAATATTTATAACGGTTTCATCAGTGTGACGGCGTTTGAAGAGTCACAGCAGAGGTTTGGTTTGTGTGTGTGTGTGTGTAATGTATGATCTCCTGCCTCTGGAAACACTGGACATTGATGTCACTCATCCGAGGGGCTTTACTGGCCTCTAGATAAGGACACTGTGTGTGTGTGTGTGTGTGTTTATTATATTCTACAGCCAATTTTATATATGCACACTCACAGACACTTTTTCTCTCACACATTCATTCAGACATTCACAGACACACACCATCACACTCATACACACACTCACTCACTGAGAAACACACACTCTCACTCAGACACACACACACACACACTCACACACACACACACTCTCACATATAGAACATATTTGCCACATATTTTATGAGGAAAGATGTTTATTAAATTGTGCTCAAAACTCTAAGGACAAACTCTAGGAACAACACTAGTTTCTCACAAACACACACACACACACACACACACACACACACACACACAAGTGTTTTCACTATCAGACACACACACACTAGTGTTTTCACTATCACACACAAACAATAGTGTTTTCACACACATACACACACACACACACACTAGTGTTTTCACTATCACACACACACACTGCAGCTCAAACGAGACTCTGGACGATCTGCTTCTGATCCTGGTACAGCGAGTGAAACGCTCGAGCCAAACTCAGGAACGGGGCTTCAAACTGTCCGATCTCCCTCTGCAGAACACACACACACACACACACACACACAGAGACTCAGTGATGAAGATGATGAAGATGAGGATGATGAAGAGGATGAAGACTCACAGCACATGTCTCGTGATACTCCAAGCCCGTGAGTCTGAGCCCACGCTCCAGCCTCGGCACCGTCCACCTCTCTCCTGACCGACAGGTCACTCTTATTACCCACCAGCACACCTGACACACACACACACACACACACGTCATCCCGTTAGCCTGTGGATGACATCATCCTGCAGCAAATGACATCACTGTGAGGAAAAACAGCAGCACAAACATCATCAGTGTGTTAGCAGTGGATCTGACGACTGTTCTGTGTGTGCGACACTACACACTACATAGTGCACTAGATGGGGCGTCGGCCATTTTGCAGTGGTGTCCGAATTCTGAAGTGAACTGACATCATTCCCTACTTTATACCCACAATCCTCTCTGAATTCGAGTGTACATTCGATGTACCCTTACTGAAGCACTGTTTCCCAGAATCCAAAGCTTTCTTATCTCTGTTTTAAAGCTGCACTGTGTAATGTTTAGCACATCTAGTGGGGGGGTTGTGAATTCGCACTCGGCCGAACAGGAAGTGATGTCGTCGTCATTACTTGAAAAAAACATTCAAATATAGAGACAGACAGTTTCTGACAGCTTTAGTTATTTGTTTCTCTGAAATGTGCACAGGTTGTAATATTGATATTAAACTGTCAGAAAGAGCAGTGTGTGTGTGTGTGTGACCTCTGACCTGGCACATGCAGGCCGTCACATTGCGATCGGAGTCTGTCGATCCAGCGGCCGCTGCTGGTGAACGAGACCTCACTGCTGATGTCAAACACCACACACACCACCGACGGCTGCTTCCACTGACACACACACACACATCATCATCACCGACGGCTGCTTCCACTGACACACACACACACACACAGATTGTGTTTGAGTTGTTGTGTTTAACTCACCATGTTCTCACAGGCGTCTGCAAACGGCTCCCGCCCCTGCTGAGTCAAAGATGTACAACTCCTGAAAACACACCAATCAATCAATGATACGGTAAGAAGAGTGTGTGTGTGTGACTGTAGTGTATGTGTGTGTGTGTGTGTACCACAGTATCACTGGTGTCTGGGATTGACACTGATTTCTCCAGAAGCTCCACACCAACATTCTGCAAAACACAGATCAGACCAAATCAATCAATCAGTCATTTATGACATTAGATTGTTTCAATGAAATTTAATATTTATTCATTGATGTGTGTGTGTGTGTGTGTTCTTACCATAGTGTAGTTTTTCTGAAAGACAGCGCCATCACTGCGAAACATCTGACAAAGTGTGCTCTTCCCTACAGCAGCATCTCCTGAACACACACACACACAACTAAACCTGTGAGAATGTGCGCTTTTAAAATATAAATATGACAAATATGACATTTTATTATTATATCATAATCTGCATGCGCATAAACATCCGCGTTCTTACCCACGACAACACATTTAGCTCTTAATTTCACCATTACGCAGAAATGACTGATAATGAATTGATCACAACATAAAGAGATGAATGTGTGTATGTTATCGTGCATCTGTTTCTTCCTTCCGCCTCGGCAACCTGAACCCAAAGCGTTGCTGAGCAACTGAAATAAAGCACTTCTATTGGACTAACAGCTTTACGCTTGTAATCTGAGCCATGCGATTGGCTGAACGGCATGACGTCAGAGACACACATCACCCGGACGTTAACGTAACGGTTTAAATCCACCACTGAGAGGCCACGCTTCACACACACACGCTGCCAAAAATAACTTAATTCCTTCGTTATTATTTATATAAGAATTTAGTAACTGTGAGCGAACTCGTTTAAACCACAGCTATTTAACACAAGTGCTGTTAAAGGATTAACCAGGCTCTCTGGATGGCGATGAGAAAATGCAGAACTGTGCTTTATTTCAATAATTATGTCTGATTTATGAAATACAATCCAAACAAAGGAATAAATCCATCGATCTCTGCTATTTAAATGTTAGCAGTAGAAGCTCACTCTGAGGAAAGAATGTACGTTCAAAGTTATCTAATAATCTTCTCAAAACGTTAGCACAAAAACATGATTTAGGCTACATCGTTCATGGAGTGTTTTTTTCTGAAAAAATTTTAGTTGGACGTTCATCTACGGTTTTTTTCTTAAATATAACTACTAGTTTCAGAACGTTCAGAGAACATTTGAAAGTAAAGTTCCATAATGTTCGACCGAATGCAATGGAATGTTAACGTTCATGAGTTAATGACAAGGATTTTCGAAATGCCAATAGAAAATACCTTTTGCAATTGTTCTAGGCTGTGCAGTTCTGAATTTAGCACGTCATATTTATGAGAAAACTCGATATTATAACATAGGCCTAATATCGAGATGAAATGTGGGTATTGCGATTTAAAAAAGCCATAATCGTGAAGTAATAAAGATCTAAATTATGACACGATATTTATCTCCATGTTTCGACTTTTTAATTGAATAATGATGCCTTAGTGTGCCATAATTTATGACTTTTTGTCATACTTTTAGACTTTTTAATTTATAACTTATGACAAAAAAAATGAAAAATTCTGACTCATTAGTATGTGATCGTTTACATTTTTACGTGATATTTTCGACTTTTTATTTCACAAATGTCATTATTTATGAGTCATAGTGTATGAGTTTACCAAGCATGATTTATTTGTCATGTGGCGGAAATGATCTTAGAAAAAAATAGAAAAAGAAAGAAAGAAAATAAGAAAAGAGAGGAGGACCCGGACTGATCTCTAAGTCATGCAGCTGGTGTAATGGTGAGCGCGCATGCGTACAGATGAGCTGTAGATCTGATGCGCACTCACTTCCGGTCAAGATGGCGGCCCAGCGCAGGAGTCTGATGCAAAGCGTAAGAAAGTCCTTTTCTTTAATAATCAACACTCGTTTTCTTTCGGATGGTCTATATATTTAACACACGCGCGTATTGAAAGTGCCGTAAGTAAATTAATCTTGAGTTTTAGTTCGTATTCAGTGTGTTGAGTTTCGGCAGTCTACTGTAGTCTGAACATCTCTGACTTTACTGCATTAATTCCGATGTTTACTCTCTTCTCTTCACAGTAACTGACAGTCGCAGGACCTACATCAATGTTTACGAAAGACATTTTTATATAAAATCTTGCCTGAAAGTCTAAAAGTTCTTGTTTTTCTGCACAAATATCGAATCATTCACAGAAGATATTTTTACTTCAGATAATAAATCTTGTTTTCTGAAAAGTGAAGTGAGTTTGTGATCAAATATGTGCTGTCAGAAAAATCATCTTGTTTTCCCTTTGAAATAAGTTTATTTTTGAATTGAATCCACTAGTAGATATTGTTATAGTTAAAGACACTATAAATTCATGTTAGCAACATTTAAAAACGTGCTAGTAATGTCTTTCTGGCTCTTTCCACTAAATTTAAAGCTTATAAAACTTTCTGTATGGCTTTGTCAATCCAACATCACAGTTTGTTCCACCGAACTTCACTGTTTTATTCAATGTCCCAAGCACACTTTATGATATTTTGTATTTGATATGACAGACTTCTGTGTTGTGTGTGACCGATCAGATGTGTGTGTGATGGATCAGATGTGTGTGTTGTGTGTGACCGATCAGATGTGTGTGTGACGGATCAGATGTGTGTGTTGTGTGATTGCAGCATCAGAGCTGGACCGACGATCTTCCTCTCTGTCGAGCTGTGTGGCGTTGGGTTCGACCTCGAACTGCACATACGGGCCCGACGGGAAGGGGACCCAGAGCCACCCGAACGAAGACGGACACTTGCGCTTCAGGTGAACAGAACACACACACACACACAAATATCATAACCTCTGGTGCTCCTTCGAAAAATGTTACAGATTTTGTTCTAGTTTTTTCTTCATCGGAATGGTACGTATCTTGGTAAAGGTTTTGGCACTTGCTCTGTGAACAAACACACTCTCCCACACACACACAAAACCATGGACATGATTTAAACAGGTAAATAGTCCTGTTAGAAATAGACACACTTCTATTGTTCGAGTCAGAAACGAGCGCATTGTAAATGAATGGAGAGTTTCCTCTAGTGGAAGCATTCGGTACTGCAGCCACACACACACACACACACACACACACACACACACACACACACACACACACACACACACACACACACACACACACACACACTTGCATTTCATATGTTATGAAAACTGGTAAAACAAGAAGATAAAAAGATAAAAAGAAATGTAAAACTAGAGACTGTTACGATTTATCACAATCGCATCAAAAACGTCTTGTTTACATAATACATATCTGTGTGTAATTATTTTGTGTATATAAACACACACACACATGCATATACATATTAAAGAAAAATGTGTTAGTTATATATCAAATATTTATATATAATCTTAATTAAATAATAGTAAACCACACATAATTGACATCTTGATTCAATATTAAATAAAAAACATTTTAAAACTAAAACATATTACATTCATTTCATTTCCATAATCTCGGTTGTTTGTGACCGAAGAGCACCAGAGGGGCGGAGTCATGCTCCGTGTGACCTGATGTCACGTCCTGTTTCCTCCTCAGCACGGAGTTCTGCTTCCTGTACGGGGTGTTTAACGGGTACGACGGCAGCCGCGTGTCCAGTTTCGTGTCTCAGTGTCTGACGGCCGAACTCCTGCTGGGTCAGCTGAGCGCCGGTCACACCGACTCGGACCTGCGCAGGATCCTCTCACAGGTACGGCCCGTCCACGGCTGGAGCGGGGCGTCACACGTCTCCTCTAGTGTGTCGAATATCGAGTGGGCGGGGCTTGATTGTGTCTGTGGGGAACTGATTGGATGGTTGTGGTTTGCTATTGGCTGATCTGATGTGAGTGACAGGTTATAGCCCCGCCCAGGGTTTGGACTTGTAAACCACTTGAATTATTGAAAGACAATATATGTGAAATTAGTGTTTAATTGTATGGATAGATCAATCTCTCCACTCATACTGAATCTGCAGCCGGTCTGACACAGATATAGAGGCGTTTCTCAAATTCAGTTCTCAGTCACATGGGTGATCGGTGTCTCTCAAACCCTCAGGCGTTCGATGTCGTAGAGAAGAGCTACTTCGAGACGATTGACGACGCTCTCGCTGAGAAGGCTAATCTCCAGACACAGCTTCCTGAGGTGAACACACACACACACACGAGAAACTCACAGCATATCATATCACTTATCAATATTCCACAATACCGATGTGTGTCGCTTAAACTGTGTTTGTGTGTGTGTGTGTGTGTGTCAGGGTGTGTATCTCTCCCCTCAGACACAGAAGATGGCCGAGCGACTGAAGGCTTTAGAGCAGGAGGTTTCAGGAGGAGCCACAGCGATAGTCGCTCTGATACACAATAATAAACTCTACATCGCTAACGTCGGTATGTGCAACACTCTCACTCACACACACACACACACTCACACACTCTCTCACACACTCACACAAATCTTTCACCTGTTGGATTGTGTAGTTCTTGGTTTCTGCAGATGTGATGATGATCAGTGTGTGTGTGTGTGTGTTTCAGGAACCAATCGGGCTCTTCTCTGTAAAACCACGAGTGACGGTCAGAACCAGGTGATCCAGATCGGCCAATCACACACAACCGACAACGATGATGAGCTGACCAGACTCGCCCAGCTGGGTCAGCACACACACACACACACACCTCCATACGCTCATGGTGAAACTGTCTTTATTTGTGATTTATGTTTTAGTTGATTGTACTCGGCGTGTGTGTTAAAGGGTCGTCGGAGTCGGTGTGATTCTTTCAGGGTGTTCGTGTGGAGTTTGTC
This sequence comes from Hybognathus amarus, assembly GCA_030378365.1. NCBI lineage: Eukaryota > Metazoa > Chordata > Actinopteri > Cypriniformes > Leuciscidae > Hybognathus > Hybognathus amarus. The sequence goes on along the minus strand of JAQIUQ010001260.1, from coordinate 233,411 downwards.
ACACACTTTGGTTAAACTCCTCACTGGTCGTGTAGAACAACCTTTAACCTCCTCAAACACTGAATGAAACACTGCTCTCTCTCTCTCAGGCCTGGATCCGATGCGCTTGAGGCAGACCAGACTGATCTCTGGGTCAGAGCAGCACTCGACGCATCGGAGACTACAAAGTCAAGTTCAACTACACAGACATCGACGTGCTCAGGTGTGTGTCACCTGTAGATCCTGCATCAGCGTCTCACACACCTGTCCTACACACCAACATAGAGCCCCTGTCGTGTCAATCTCACTTTATATAAAGCACAAAATAACAGCTGTTGAACAATAATAACATGTGCATTATAACATAATACAGATAATCACACAAAACAAACAGCAAAATAACCATCACATAATTCATTAAATAATAATAAGACTTAATTTAGTCTTAGTTCTGGTCAAATGTCCTTATTAATTGTTTTAATCATATTCAGTCATCTTTATCCTGTTCTTTGTTTCGAGTTTTAGTCTCATCTTGATCAAAGAAAACCATAATATATTCATATTTTAGTCATTTTTCACAATTATAATTGCGATTACTGATCACACTTGTTGTCATTTGAGAAATTTCTGTTTGCATTTCATCAGAATTACCGCACAAATCAACTCATATTTATTTGTTCTCATATTTATCATATACATTAACACACTTGCATTTCATACGTTATGAAAACTGGTAAAACAAGAAGCTGAAACGACAAAAATTCCCAATATTAATGCCCAAGATGTTTTTCTTTTAAAACTTAGGCTGTTATCGATTCATCACGATTAATCGCTTCAAAATGTTTTGTATACATAATATATATCTGTGTATAATTATTTTGTATATATATAAATACACACACATACATATACAAATTTAAGAAATATTTGTTGATTATATATCAAATATTTATACATAATCTAAATTCTATATAAACAGTATATACATGCAAATATTTCTTACATATGTATATGCATGCGTGTGTATTTATATATACACAAAATAATTACGCACAGATATATTATGTAAACACAAACTTTGAGTTTTGAAGCGATTAATCGATGAATCGTAACAGCCCTAATTAAAACACAGACTAAATGGTCCAGTTTTTGTCATGTGTCTGTCCTCAGTGCAGCAAAGCATAAGCCAATCATCTCCGAGCCGGAGATTCACAGTGGCCGAATCGCTGGAGGGCGTGACTGGGTTCCTGCTGCTGATGTCAGAGGGCCTCATTAAAGCGCTGGAGTCGGCCCACGGACCCGAGCAGGTCAACCAGGTGATCTCCCGCACCATTAAAGAGTTACACCACTGTGACTGTGTCTGAAGAACTGTTGCATTGTGTCGTATATCAAGTGAAAACTGGAACAAGAGCACATGTGGGCGGGGCTCGATAGAGAGCCTAAGCTCCTCCCCTTCCGGTATTGTATGGTAGTCAATGGCGAGAGACAACAAATATTTTGATCTCATTTGAATTACACACACGATGTTTGTCAATTTAAAAGATACAATTTAAAATTGCAGTTTGATGTAAAACTGTAATTTGCCCTGTAATTCAGGGCACAGTTCAGATGGAATAAAAAGAGAAGTTGTCTCTTGCCATTGACTACCATTTAATTTTTTTTCCGAAAATAAGGTTCGGAAGCGGAGGGGAGGGGCTTAGGCTCTCTATTGTGTCTGTGGGGAATTAATTGGATGGTTGTGGTTTGCTATTGGCTGATCAGGTTATAGCCCCGCCCACATCATCAGAGAAGAGAACAGATGCTGCAAGCGTCACTGATTTGCATTCAGGATTCACTTGCGTGTTCTTCGTGTGTCGGTCAAAAATGACAGAAATATATATATTTTTATTTCAATGAAATTAATGTACAATATTGTAGTTCAATAATGGTTTTTTTATTTAATATTTTGTATTTTTAGGGAATTTTATGGTTCTATATTATATTTACACTGTATTTAAAATCCATTATTCACTTTTTAACATAAATCTAAAAATTTAATTTCCAACTTTAACTGTCGCAAATCTTGAACGCTTTAAAGGGCCCTTGTACACTGAGTCCAAAATTTTCGCACGTTGAAAAATAAATACGACCTCGATTTTCTGCGTTTTTCGGATCCATAAGCTAAGCCGTTTGAATGGAGTTTGAGTAGAGTTTGAATGGAGTTTTGGATAAATGAATGCGAAAATTTCGGACTCAATTTCAAAAATGAATGCGAAAATTTCAGTGTGCAATGGCCTTTAGAGCGACAAGTGTAAGTTGATCTCTTTTTAAAGACAACATTTGGCAGATTATTGCTGAAGGGAAAAAGTTTTTTTTAAAGAAATTTTCAGAGTTTATTTTTTATTGTTATTAAAAATGCACAAAAATACTATTTAAATTTTTTATATGAAATATATATTTTGAAAAAACACTAAAACTGCAAGAAAATCAAAGCCATAAATCTAAACAATCTGTGTTCCAAATATGCAAATCCACACAGCAAGTGCAAAAGTAAAAAATTATAAAAAAAAAATTAAATAAAAAAACGTTAATTTTCGGTCAAAATAATGTCCACCCATTAATCATACTGCAATATTCCATTGTCCATTTTGATGTCATGATGACTTTAAATTAGAGCTACTGAACCAAACTGTATTTCTGAGGCTCCAAAAACAACGGCATAGATTTGATATCCTGAACCACATTTCCCATGATGCCCTGCAGGAGGTGGTTGCCATGGTAGCAGCGGAGTTGGCCCAGCAGGGCACCCTGGAGGCGGCGGCTCAGTCGGTGGTGGAGCGAGTCAAGCGACTTCATCACGACGTGTACGTGAGCGGCAGACACAGAGCGGCACACTGCGCCAAACACGAGGACATGACTCTACTGATCCGAGTCATCAACGACACACTCGTGGACGGCTCTCTCACGCCCACACAAGGTGAACACAACCACCTGATCATCGCCTCTGAACACCTTCAACTGACGCCACTGAAACACTTCTGCTGTTTGAAATAGAGCTCAAATTTGACAAAATTCATGACCAGTCAAAAGTTTTGGATCGATAACATTTGTAATGTTTTAACAGAAGTCTCTTCTGCTCTCCAAACATGCATTTATTTGATTAAAAATACAGTGAAAACTGTGAAAGTCTTCAGTGTCACATGATCCTTCAGAAATCACTCTAATCTGATGATCTGAAGATCAAGAAACATTTATGATTGTTATTAGTGTTGAAAACTGTTATTTACATTTTTTTCAGGATTCTTTGATTAATAGAAAGTTCAAAAGAATAACATTTGTCTGAAATAGAAAGCTTTTGTGAAATAATCATGTCTTGAGATTAACAGCAGAATAGACTTTATTATATATTCACATAGAAAACAGTCATTCTCATAATATTTAACAGAATTTGCTGTTTTTTTTTAATCAAATAAATGCATGTTTGGTGAGCAGAAGAGACCTTTTTTAAAAACATAAAAAAAATTTAATCGATCCAAAACTTTCGACTGGTAGTGAATAAATAGTTAAAGTAATTTCCTAGTCTTTCACAAATAGGTGCATTTATGCAGAGTGTGTGTTTATGAGTCTTGCATCCTCACACACTGACTCTCACTGTGTGTGTTTGTGTGTGTGTGTGTGTGTGTGTGTAGGCGGGCGGATCTACCCCGTGTCGGTGCCGTACTCTGAAACCATCAGAGCACCAGTAAGACCAGTGTCACACTGTCTCTGGTCATGCCGGCGCAGGGAACACTGACCAACGGCTCCAACACAGCGGTCCACACTGGAGGGAGACACACCCACTGCTGGGTAACACTCACACACACACACACACACCGCTGGGTAACATCTCTCACACACACACACACACACACACCCACCGCTGGGTAACACTCTCACACACCCATTGCTGGGTAACACTCACAAACACACACACATACACACACTGCTGAGTAACACTCTCTCACACACACCCATGCACACACTCACTCTCACTCACACACGTTTGTTTTTGATGAAATAAATGTAGCGTTAGTGAGTGGAAGAGACTTTTTGGAAGACCATTTTTAAAATCCTAATTATTAAAACTTTTGGCCATCATTTGTATTTCAGTTTATTTTGTAATAAAGTTAAGCTAAATCAAAATTAGAAAAATAAAACACTTATATATTATATATGTTTTTATATTGTATTTCAGTTTATTTCAAGTAATGTTTTAGTTAACTATATTAACCCAGCGCCTCAGCAGTTGTAGTTGAGTTTATAACCGAATGCAGATCAATAACACACACATCTCTCTCCACGGCCCCTCACTTAACTGTAGTCTAATGACTCCTCTGATTCCCCTGACCGTAGACACCTTACAGTCTATCAGTGAGAGTCCTGACCCCGCCCCCATCCTCACCTGTGTCTCTGACCCCGCCCCCACCTGTGACCCCATCCTCACCTGTGTCTCTGACCCCGCCCACACCTGTGTCTCTGACCCCGCCCCCATCCTCACCTGTGTCTCTGACCCCGCCCCCACCTGTGACCCCATCCTCACCTGTGTCTCTGACCCCACCCCCATCCTCACCTGTGTCTCTGACCCCGCCCCCATCTGTGTCTCTGACCCCGCCCCCAACCTCACCTGTGTCTCTGACCCCACCCCCACCTGTGTATCTGACCCCGCCCCCAACCTCACCTGTGTCTCTGACCCCGCCCCCAACCTCACCTGTGTCTCTGACCCCGCCCCCAACCTCACCTGTGTCTCTGACCCCGCCCCCAACCTCACCTGTGTCTCTGACCCCGCCCCCATCCTCACCTGTGTCTCTGACCCCGCCCCCATCCTCACCTGTGTCTCTGACCCCGCCCCCATCCTCACCTGTGTCTTTGACCCCGCCCCTCTCTCTGACTCCACCCCTCTCTCTCTCTGTGTCCCGCCCTCAGCCAGAGTCCCACAGCGACGCTGCAGTTCGACGAACACACACACCCAGAGCTCCAGCTCCAGCTCGGGGACGGCAGCCTGTTCCGGCGCAGCCAGGCGGCTCAACCCGACGAGACCGGCCGCGTGCCGCCATACGTGGACTTCAGCCAGTTCTACCGGCTCTGGGGGATGGACCACAGCGACGGCCCGGCGGGAGAGATGGGTCCGCAGTGACGGGACACACACGAGCTCATCGAGTGCGGGATGTGAACTCTGGGTCTGTGGTTAAAGGGGTAGTTGAGTTTAAAGTGAAAATTAGCCCATGATTTACTCTTCCTCAAGCCATCCTAGGTGTATATCACACTCTTCTTTCAGACGAACAGAGTAATTTAAAAAAATATACTGGCTCTTCCAAGCTTTATAATGGGAGTAAATGGTTGTTTCTGTTTTGAATTCCATAAAAGTGCATCTATACATCATAAAAGTTCAACTATACATCATAATAGTGCATCTATCCATCATAAAAGTGCATCTATCCATCATAAAAGTGCATCTATCCATCATAAAAGTGCATCTATCCATCATAAAAGTGCATTTGTCCATCATAAAAGTGCATCTATAAATCATAAAAGTGCATCTGTCCATCATAAAAGTGCATCTATAAATCATAAAAGTGCATCTGTCCATCATAAAAGTGCATCTATAAATCATAAAAGTGCATCTATCCATCATAAAAGTGCATCTATAAATCATAAAAGTGCATCTGTCCATCATAAAAGTGCATCTTTCCATCATAAAAGTGCATCTATAAATCATAAAAGTGCATCTGTCCATCATCATATGGATAAATTGATACACTTTTATGGACTTCAAAACAGAAACAGACATTCACGTCCATCATAAAGCTTGGAAGAGCCAGGACATTTATGACTATAACTCTGTTTGACAGAAGAGTGTCACACACACCTGAATGGTTTGAGGGAGAGTAAATCATGGGCTAATGTATGGGTGTGTATGGGTGAACTCTCCCTAAAGTATGATTGTGGAGTGTGTGTGTGCATGACTGTGTCTGAGCGAGAAGCGTCTCAGTGTGACAGGAGACACCGGCTGTGACGTGTGTGTTATTATCACAGTGCTGTCCTTGAGTCTTATAACCGTTCATTTCTCTGAGCTTCTTTCTGCTTCTGTGAAGTTTGACGTCTGTTTTCAATATGCAGGATTGGCAATGTGTTTCTCAGAATGAGCCACTAGGTGGCGCTGTAACCAGTGGATTTGCTTCCATCTCAGGCGAGACTTCTTGTTTTGAATTTCCTGGAAAACACATGTTATTTTAATGATGAATCCTCTAATGGAGATACCATGATCAGAACACACACACACACACACTGGTGTTCATGACACTTCATCAGGTCCTGTTCCTGATCACATGCGGACGCTAGTTTTGCTTTTACAAAGAAGAACTGAAAGCTTGTCAGATGAGTTTTTCATGACTCGATCTGTCAACAACAAATCAAATATGTTTCATTTAGAGAAGTTCATGTTCTGTGGGTTTTGCAACTTTTATGTGTGTTTGGTCATTTTTCTTACAATAACTTTGGGCTGAATTGCTGATGTTGCCAATTCAGCCCAAAGTTACAACATAATACAACAAATGTGAGGGAAAAAAACCCTGTTCATATTACTTATGGATAGATATTCACTAGTTACAATAAATGAATATAAGAATTAATACGTTGTTGAATTATGCTATATTATCTTCTGCATAGAAACGGGAAGGTGACGTAAAACAAATCAAAATCACATTACAGATGTTTTATGTGTCTAAAAACAACTAGTTTTCATATGCGAGGTCATTTAGGTGAGATCATAGTTTGCGTGCTTATATATCAGTCAGTGTTTTATATGAAGCCATACACAATTATGTACCTCTGAAAAGGTTTAAATGAGGTCACTTCCTGTGCGTCACATTCATAAGATGTTTCATATTTGGTAACAGGAAGAAACTCCTGCAGTGACAGGGTTGTGTTAAAAAAATGTGAGGAATTATATTCACTACAATAAATGAATATAACAATTAATTAATATTACTAGGCCTATGTTGTTGAATTTTCTGGATAGAGTTGAGAAGGTGACGTAAAATACATTACAGATGTTTTATGTGTCCAAAAACAACTAGTTTTCATATGAGAGGTTCATGGTGAGATAATAGTTTATATGCTAAAATATCAATCCGTGTTCTATATGAAAATGATAAAAGTGTTAAATAGAAGCTATTGTGATGAAGAATAACGCGCGGAGGATGAAGAGGATGCTGAAGTGATCCGCTGGTTGTCGCACTCGGTGTGTGTGAGAGAGTGTGTGTGAGTGTGTGTGTGGGTGGTCCGGAGGGCGGAGCTGCGGGTCTCTCTCGGTACCGACAGACACACACACACACAAACCGAACACTGCTGGGCGGAAGAGCGTCATCTCAGCAGAAAACACACCGAGAGAAGCACTGAAGCTCGGGGGCTTCACGGAGATCAAGCGGGACTCGCGTCGCGGACGCGTCGACGCATCGAGAGCGCGTTTCTCCCCCTTTTCTTCTGCGCCTTGCGATGGATTTACACACAGACGCCCGAGACGCGTGCGATCCGCCCGCATCACCGGCCGCGCGTCACTGAAGCATCATCCGCGGATCCGACGCTCCGATGCGAACAAAAGCCTCGGTTCGCCCGCCTTCACCTCCACCCTGAGCCTCCATCCGCAATGAACATCTAGAGGAGCGTCAGGCGATGGGTGAGACACACACACACACACACACTCACACACACAGGTCTCGAGGATGGAGAGCAGCATCTGTTCGGTCAGAAAGCAAAACCAAAAACATCACGGGCGTCTGTTTAACGTCCAATAACACGCGCTGCTGCTGTCGCGATTAATATTCCTGATGTGGATCCGCTTCACGGGTTCATCTGATGTTGTTTTGTGCTCGAGACGAGCAGATTATGTTGTCAAACCCAAATATCAACTCAAAATAACCGTTATAAGTGAAGCATTGTGTTGTAGGTGAAACCGCACAGGCCTCCGTCAGCTACAATCCGGATTCTGAATCGGGTTGACTTCAGATCCGTGTGTGTAAACATATCCGATTCTTAAATATAATCAGAACTTGTCATTTAAATATATAATTGAGGCATTTTGTTGGTGAAACTGCACAGGCCTCCGTCAGCTAATACTGATTCGGTTTGACATCTGGATCTGTGTGGAAACGTAATTTCAGATTCATAAAACATGATAGTCTGACCCTAAAAATAAGAAATTGTGTTTGTTTTATAAAGAAAATTAAGCTTTCTTTTAGCATTATTAACATGCTGTAATGGCAAATTTTAGTTTTGAGGTTTTCATTTTCACAGTTTATTATCAGTTTATCAATAAGCAATAAACTATATACTCTATTTACTATTGACTTTGCAGTTCAAATAAGATTGTTTAGATATTAGAGTCAAGTCTTGGAGAAGTCTGGAGAAATGTTCCTACTTGTCATGAAAATTCAATAAAAACCCAAATCTTCTCAGTAGTTGTAAATCGGGCTTCATGTAATGGATTAGCTCATTAGTTCTGGTGAAGAGAAGCGGCTCGTTTGAACAGGTCGGCTTTATTCTTTGGTCTGGTTCTGCTTGGTTGTGTTCTAGGTAATGATGTGGATTGAGTTTCAGCTCACAGGTGCCTGACCTACTGCACTGGAGTGTGTGTGTGTGTGTGTGTGTGTGTGTGTGGGTGTGTGTGTGAACACGCGGTGAGCAGATGTTGTCATCATCAGCTCATGAGGTCTAACACACATCACAAACACCTGAGGAAATCCACATTTATGTGATAGCTTGATCACAGCATCGGTGTGTGTGTGTGTATCGGTGTGTGTGTGTGTAAGAGTGCAGGTAACGGAGGTCAGGATGAACACATAAAGAATGAGAATCGAGACGGAAGGACGTCGAGATGATTGTTCACTGGATGTAATTGTCATTTACTTGATGTCTGAGTTTTCAAACTTCACTGAATGTTCTGTGAAAACACTGTGACGTTCAGAACTCAACACTGGCATTGTCGCGTTGCACAAGCAGGAAGTGACGGTTGTATTAGTCCCGCCCCTCCACTGTGATTGGACGGCTTGATATAAAATGAAAGTAATGCGTTTTCTCTCAGTGTCTGGAAAAAAAATGCCAAGCTGTTTTGATAGTTCTGAATAGTTTACTCAAATGCAGGAGTTAAATTTCACTTTCATTTCTAACGGCACGTTTACATCGAAAACAATGTACAAAAAACGAATTTTTTTTCCTTTGCATTTGTCGCATACAGACGACCCGCTCACACGGATCCACAGAACGGTTAAAGCTGCCTGGCCAGTAGGTGGCGATGTGGATGTGAAGAGACACTACACACACTGAACATAGAACATGTGTGACGTCACTGTTTTCACGAAATCACGTTTTTGAGGTTTACACAGAGACGATAACAGGAGCGTTTTCCAAAACTTGCGCTTTTAAAGATGTTGTTAAAAGTTTGAGTTTTCAGCCGAAACAGTGTTGTCGAGGAAATGAACGACCAGGACGCATAGCAAGTTGTTGTTTTTAGTGTCGTGTTTAATGTCGTGTGAACGGCCCTCGACCCTATATGGATAGTTTTATTCAAAGTTATTAAATGTGAAAAGTTCTTTTACTAGTTACTTTAGAAGAACAGAAGCAAACGTCTGAGATATGGAAAAACTACATTATAACTGTTCTATTGACTTAAGTTACCCTTCATTTCATTCAGATTGTAAAGTAACTTTCACTTTCTAAACTTTCTTAATTGCACACATGCAATTAAGTAAAACCCTCTTAACTTAAGTAAATAAGCGATTCTTTTATTTTATTCTTTTTTATTTTTTATTCATGTAATTGAAACAGAAATGTAAACTTGTGTAAAAACATAGTGATAAAATGTTCAGCAATTGTGTTGCTTCAGATCATTTTGATGAAATAAATGTATGAAATATTTCAGTATGAGGAGAGATGTCACAGACTGATCTCATGAAATGGTGTGTGTATGACACGCCAATTCGTATTTCCATTTTTGGCGTGCTATCAACTCGGTAATCGCTTTTCAGCGCGTTTATGAACGCCGTTGACCTATATGACCGTCACAACCCCGTCCCTAAACCCACCTGTCACTGGGGTTAATAGCATTTACTGAGTCTTCCCCTGCCATCCTAGGAAAAAAGATCGCTCCTCAGATGTATATCTACTTTTTTTTTATCGCTCGGACATTCGACGCGTGTACACACACACACACACGGAATCACTCGGACAATAATGCCGTAGATATACACGCGCAGAGCTCAAAATGCGTAGAGATAACACGCCACTTGATTTGAAAGTGGTGTGTATGTTTACGCAAAAGTCATGATGTCATGCATGTTAGATGTCAAAGATAAACAAAAGCTGTTCTGTTGACTTTTGCTATAGAGTGTGTGTGTGTGTGTGTGTGTGTGCGATGTGCGTGTGTTTCTCACACATATCCAGTGCGCCAGGCGTGTGAGTGTTTTGTGTGTCGGTGTCGTCTTACAGCTCGTCCCGAACACACACACACACACACACACCTACTGCAGCCAAAATGGTGCTGACCTGTTTTCGACCTCTGAGTGTGTGTGGAGCCGACGCCTGATGGAACGTCCCACTCGCTTCCCGTCAGCGGGGGATCTCACACACACACACACACACACACACACACTCCAGCTAAAGCTTCCTGTCTCACAGTCTGATATCTTCTCCGTCCAGTATCTGAGAGTTACAGTTATAACAGATTCATAAACACACTCATGTCCAGGAAAGTGTGTTTAAGAGCCAATCACAGCCAATAAGAATGCATTTGAAGTGACGGCCAATCAGATGTGACTGTGGGCGGAGCTAGTGTGACATGCCAGGAATAGAACAAGTTTCCTGCCAGATATCGCACTCAGATTTACATGATCTGAATGACTTTAATCACGCGTTTCTTCCTCGTGGTCAGGCTCAGAGCGACTGATCGTGGATCTGTATGAATGTGAACATGATGAGGTGTTTAAGACCGCCACACACCTCGCCAGAGCAAAACTCAACACACACACACCGCCCCAGACAGACAGCAGGACTATAATCAGAGGGTTTATCTGGTGGTTAATAGACGCAGCGAGCTCAACACACACCTGGTGTGTGTGTGTGTGTGTCTCGAGCGTTCTTGATGTGATGATTGTTGTCGTCTGGGATGGAGGCGTCGGGTCTGTGACTGTGATTCCTGCGCTGGAACATGATCCGTGTGGTGAAGAGATGAGTCCCACCTTAGGACCCAAGCGATCCGATTGGTTCAAAGCTGAGTTTTATGGGTAATCGCTTTAGTGCCTGGTTACAAATTAGAGAAAATCACTTTATTATAAGAGACGTTTGAAGTAAGTTATAACGAGTCATTAATGTATTTTAACTTATATGTTTCATATACTAGTTTATAACCGAAGCTGTAGATTGTAAATTTAAACATTTCTCGTTCCTTGTGTTTTTTAGTTAGCTTACATAGTAGATAAAAGATAGACAGTACTTAGATAGTAAATAAACCACAGATTTGAGCTTAAACAACTACATTCGTGACTTAAAAATTCTTAAAATTACATTTCATGACACAATAACAGTAATATTTTAAACTTTCGCTGACTTTATCCTCTGCTGTTGACACAACCTACTATGAAAAGCGCTAAACAAATAAACGTATTACTCTGAAAAGCGCTAAACAAATAAATGTATTACTTGAAAAGCGCTAAACAAATAAATGTATTACTTGAAAAGCGCTAAACAAATAAACGTATTACTTGAAAAGCGCTAAACAAATAAATGTATTACTTGAAAAGCGCTAAACAAATAAATGTATTACTTGAAAAGCGCTAAACAAATAAAATGTATTACTTGAAAAGCGCTAAACAAATAAATGTATTACTTGAAAAGCGTAAACAAATAAATGTATTACTTGAAAAGCGCTAAACAAATAAATGTATTACTTGATGGCAACAAACTGCTTTTATCAAAGTTATAGCGAGAGCATATTTAGATCAGGCATACTATGGGGTCCTAAGGTGGGACCCGTCTCTTCACCACACCGGCTCGCTCTCGGGTCCAGTGTGCAGTTGTGTTATATAGTGTGCACTGGATTATTAAACAACAGCTGTTTTCTACTGAAGATCATCCTTCTGGTCTGATCTGGAGGTTTGATCAGTTTGAGTTCTAGTGACTAAAGATGCAAACTTGTTTAAGGTTCGGATAGTATGTAAATATTTTGATGAGGTTGAGGGAGTGTCCCACAGATATCCGGTGTTTCCATCCTCACTTCAGAGCTTTAGTCCATAATAATGTTCACCTCTCTAACGTTAATGTACTTGGTATTTTACAGAGTTGGTGAAGATGAAATGATCAAGGTAAACATCTCTTGAACACATTATTTTAGTACATTAAAATATGCATAAAGTTTTGAATTCTGTGCATTAAAGAAACGCTGCCTGTGAAATTCACCTCAGTTTGATCTAATATGTAATGATGTGATGATGATGAGTTTTTATGAAAGTGTCTGAAAGAGTTTATTTTCTGAAAATCATCCATGGTTAGAAACGCACACTAACTTACATCATAGTGTTTGTTTTACTTAGCAAATCACTTTATTAAATTGAATGAGAATCTAATGAAAGTTACCAATTATAATAATGAGAATTACAGACAAACACAAAAGGAAAGTGTCTGTTTACACACAGTCATGAAAGTTAAAATGTTTCTAACTGTCATAAGAATATCTGTCACAATGCAGGAAAATCTTAATGCTCCTAAAATAAGCGTAAAGAGGATCTGATTCTCTGTCTTCAGTGTGTGATGTTGATGTGTGAGTTCTTCTCTATATCAGAGTCAGTGTTCCTGAACTCCTGAAACGCCTCCATTGTATTCTTGAGTTTCCTCCGGGAACGAACACGTCTCAATATTCCTCATTATAATAATTAATGCGCAGAATAAAGGGGCGGGGCCTGGTTGAGTTAGTTAGAGTGTGTTAAACTGGCGGTTATGGAAAGGGGCGGGGCATTTCCCAAACACACTCGAAGCGCTTGACTAATCACAACACACTGCTCCAGCCGACCAATCAGAGCACAGTGTGCTTTTCAGGAGGAGGGGCTTCATAGAGACAGGAAGTAAACAGAGCGTTACTGACAGACTGGGAAGAGAGGAGCCGCAACAATGGAGAATATGAGGAGAATAATCAACATTCAAGCAGGAAAACCTGTTCTAGTAGAGCCTGAAACACATCAAGAGTTTATCAAGGGTGTAATAAGTCCACTTTAATTTTATTTATGCAATATAGATATATATTGAGCATTTCTGTCAGACGGGGTGAAAGCGCTGGGGCGGCTCGTCGGCCACATTCGGACAGAAGGAGAGTTTTTGTGGATTGGGCAGATATTGAGCGGCAAGAGAATGAGCTCTATTGTACACACAGACAGACAGGCACTCAGACACACACACACAAACACACATTGTTCAAGACTGTGTTTGGCTCCGCCACACTTTTGGTGACACATAATGTGTGACGTATGTTTCCATGGTGACATACATGACGCTGCGGGAGACTGAAGGGTTCAGTGTGCCAGTTTAGTGCTGGACTGACTGAGACATTCACACGCTTCACACACACTCGTGAGGGTCACTGTCTGGAGATCAGACAAACACATTCCGTGTTATTAGTGCTGTTAGTCACGCATCACTGTGATTCTTCAGATCATCTGCGGTGATGCCTGCGGAGAGTCTGCTGGTACTTTAAATGGTCAGACGCACCATATTCAGCTGGACTGCAAACCCAGCCGCCGCAGTGCAACACTCATCACCTCTCAGATCACCATAGCAACACCATAGCAACCACAGCGCAACACTTAACCATAAACAACACCATAGCAACCACAGTGCAACACTTAACCATAAATAACATCATAGCAACCACAGCGCAACACTTAACCATAAACAACACCATAGCAACCACAGTGCAACACTTAACCATAAACAACACCATAGCAACCACAGTGCAACACTTAACCATAAACAACACCATAGCAACCACAGTGCAACACTTAACCATAAACAACACCATAGCAACCACAGTGCAACACTTAACCATAAACAACACCATAGCAACCACAGTGCAACACTTAACCATAAACAACACCATAGCAACCACAGCTGCAACACTTAACCATAAACAACACCATAGCAACCACAGCGCAACACTTAACCATAAACAACACCATAGCAACCACAGCGCAACACTTAACCATAAACAACACCATAGCAACCACAGTGCAACACTTAACCATAAACAACACCATAGCAACCACAGCGCAACACTTAACCATAAACAACACCATAGCAACCACAGCGCAACACTTAACCATAAACAACACCATAGCAACCACAGCGCAACACTTAACCATAAACAACACCATAGCAACCACAGTGCAACACTTAACCATAAACAACACCATAGCAACCACAGCGCAACACTTAACCATAAACAACACCATAGCAACCACAGCGCAACACTTAACCATAAACAACACCATAGCAACCACAGTGCAACACTTAACCATAAACAACACCATAGCAACCACAGTGCAACACTTAACCATAAACAACACCATAGCAACCACAGCGCAACACTTAACCATAAACAACACCATAGCAACCACAGCGCAACACTTAACCATAAACAACACCATAGCAACCACAGCGCAACACTTAACCATAAACAACACCCTACCAACCACAGTGCAACACTTAACCATAGCAACACCTGGAACACCCTACCAACCACAGTGTGACACTTAACACATCTCAGAACACTATAGAAACAGCATAGCAACACCCTAGTAACTACCCAGAACACCCTAAGAATCAAAGTGCAACACTCATTACCTCTCAGAACATCATAACAACACCATAGCAACACATTTGAAAGCAAAGCACATCACTTGACCATAAGCAACACTATAGCAACACCAAAGAACAACCTAGCGACCACAGTTACACTCAGAACAATATAGAAACAGCATAGCAACACCCTCAAAAGCACAGCTGTAACACTTAACCATAAAAACCATAAACACCATAGCAACCACATAACAATGCCCTGAGCAACACCCAGAACACCTTACCAACCACAGTGCGACACTTAATACCACTCAGAACACTATAGAAACAGCATAGCAACACCCTAAGTAACTACCCAGAACACCCTAACAACCATAGTGCAACACTCATTACCTTTCAGAATTCTGCTTTATGTGGACAGATGTGCGTGTTCAGATGTGTGTGTGTGGACAGATGTGTGTGTGTCAGATGTGTTTGTACAGATGTGTGTGTGTGTGTGTACAGATGTGTGTGTTCAGATGTGTTTGTACAGATGTGTGTGTACAGATGTGACGTAGTGACGCAAAGATGTGCTCGAATATCCTGTG
Organism: Hybognathus amarus; assembly: GCA_030378365.1. Taxonomy (NCBI): domain Eukaryota; kingdom Metazoa; phylum Chordata; class Actinopteri; order Cypriniformes; family Leuciscidae; genus Hybognathus; species Hybognathus amarus. The sequence goes on along the minus strand of JAQIUQ010001260.1, from coordinate 217,992 downwards.
GAAAATCCACCAGAGCCGCTGGAGTTACACACATTATTAAAGCTCATATTTGAGTTTTGCCACTTGTGTTTATTTCTCATTCTATATTTGCGTCAGTGTATATGGTATATACCAGTTTCAGGTAATGTTAGTGTTGGTGATGTATAATCGTCCCACATGTGGTGTGTGTGTGTGTGTGTGTGTGTGTGTGTATGGTGGTCCGCCTCATCTGAGGCTGATACTGCATTGGTACTACACCTGCTTTTGGCTTTGCTGCTTTTATTTGTGTTTTGTGTGTTATATTATTAAGTATTATTTTCGTATCATGTATCTGGTGGTTCAGTGAAGCGCTTCTGTCCGCTGTTGTAAGTGTGTGTGCTATAAACAAAGGGAACTTGAACGAGATAAGGCAAGCAGAGAGTTTTGAATGCTGGTTATGTACTTGAATAATGTTTAACCCAAAAAGTTACTGACTGCCGCTTTAACCACAAACAACACCATAGCAACAGCCGGCAACACCCTGAGCAACCACAGTGCGACACTTAATACCACTATGGAAAACACACTTTCGAAACAACCTGTTCACTGTTCGGAAAATGCAAAATCATAGTGTGCAAATTTTGCAACTCTCCTTTACACACACAGCAGACACACACACACACACACACAAGTCTTAGTGACAAGCTTGTTGAGTGTAAAGCCCTTTCTCGCTAGCTGATTTATACATGTGTGTGTTTGTGCTCACACACACACACACAGACCATATATTTTGTTAGTTGTTTATTTGCTCTCTGTGTGATGTTTTGCTGGTAATTGTTTGATAGAGGTTGCGTCCTCTCCTCTACTAGTGTCCTGTGTGATTTCAAGCTCGCTCACACACTCTTCAGCTTCAGGTTTCTGTTGTTTTCTGCATTTCTTCCTGATATAGAGCGACTTCCCCACACACACACACACACACTGAGTGGAGTGGGAAACCATTCTCTGCTGCTTCACTTCGATCATGTGTTCAATGATGATGAGCTGCAGTTTGACTGTGTGTGTGTGTGTGTGTGTGTGTGTGTGTAGAGAGAGAGAGAGAGAGAGAGAGAGAGAGAGAGGAGAGAGACTCTGTGTGTGAGTGTGTGTGTCTGACTGTCTTGTGTGTGTCTGTGTGTGTAGAGTCTGTTTTTTTAAATGTAAAATGCAGAAAGTTTTGTGCGATGGGCAGGTTTAGGTCAGTGTGTGTGTGTGTGTGTGTGTGTGTAGGGTGGTTGTCCTATCCTCTCATTCCCCTCGGAGGAATTCTGTTCTCTTATTCCAATATTCATGGAGCTTTATCCTGTCGATTAGCCTGTGTCTGGTAACAGATCCCTTTTGGGAATGAGTCCAGCACACACACACTATCTCTCTCTCTACACACACACACACACACACACACACACACACACTGAATGAGTCCAGCGCCGTTGCTTTCTGACCCCCAACGTCCGCTGAGGTGACCTGAACACGGATGCCACACACACACACACACACACACACACACACACACACACACACACACACACACACACACCTGACAAGCGACTTTTGTATGGAAGACATTTTGAGTGCAGCCGTTTAATAAACAGGAAGTATAAAATAAGTGTGTGTCAGTGTAAGTGTGTGTGTGTGTCAGGAAAGTGCTTCACGACAGATCATTTTTCATGTTTCATGTTTCATCGGTGTTGTTCAGAATGTAGATTCGTTTAGGAAAAATAATGTGCATTATGGAGGAGTTCGAGTTGTTCTGTTGTCATGGAAATAATTCTCCAGTGTAAAACAACGGGTTGCTTTTTAATGTTTTTGGGGTGAGATATGATTATTGAGATTCATCTTTGATTAACATCTTTGATTTAATTCAGCTGAGATTAACAGAGTCTCTTAAAGTCGTGATGAAAGTGAAGTTGCGCTGGTCTTCTCTCCTCTAGTGTGTCGTATATCGAGTGAATCGCTTCAGGAACAAGAACAAATGTGGGCGGGGCTTGATTGTGTCTGTGGGGAGTTGATTGGACGGTTGTGGTTTGCTATTGGCTGATCTCATGTGAGTGACAGGTTATAGCCCCGCCCTCGTCATCAGAGAAGAGATGCTGAAGAGGAACTGATTCTCATTCAACATTATTAACACTATGATAATGTGCTGTTATAAATCATGGACAATAAACACTGCAATATTCCATAAAACAAGAATCTGTCCATTTCAAAGGGCGAGTCCTGATGTGACCTGAAGCCTGTTGTTCTCCTCTTGTGGAAAAATCAAAGTTGTATAAGAGAAGAGATGCAGATCAGTCCGACTACTCAAACATTCGACATTTTCCATCTTTTTTGAACAAGACAGCAAAGCTGCGCATAGGATTGTGGGTGATTTGAGAGTGCCGAAGGCTACACATATACGTCCTTTCCTGTGTATGGGATATTTTCCTTGGTTGAAGTTCCGAGGATCCTCGACATTGAGAATCCCTTTTGTTTCAGATTAAAAGCACCTGGTCTGTCCATCTCAGTGTGTGTGTGTGATCTGTCCATGTCAGTGTGTGTGTGTGATCTGTCCATGTCAGTGTGTGTGTGTGTGATCTGTCCATGTCAGTGTGTGTGTGTGTGATCTGTCCATGTCAGTGTGTCGTCAGTCCCTCTGTCAGGAGCGCACTCCAGCTCGAGTAAAGGTTAAAGGTTAAAGAGAGAGTTGTTTAGGGAAGAATAAAAATAATCGGATGTTCAGTAACTGAGTGTTTGTGTGTCCTGATGTTTCACCAAGATATACAGAAACACCCGAATCTACCAGAACAAACCACAAATTATAAACCCGTGGAGATGTTAGCGTGTGAAGTGAGAGAAGTCTCGTAGTGAGTGTGTGTGTGTGTGTGTGTGTGTTGAGGAGTTCTGATCTTGTTAAATCCAATCTGGCTGCCGATTGTTGTTCTGTTTATTCCTCTCGTCTTCCCACAATAATGCGTTGGTTATTTGTGTCTCTGAGACCCCACAGTGTGTGCATGCGATGTCATCTGCTCAGAAGCCTGATCGTCCAATCACATCGCTTCGGCTTCCTCTCATTGACTCGGTTAGCTGGTTATTTAACAATAATCCAGCCTCTTCTTGTCAGTTTATTGTCTCTGCAGTCGAGCTTAGTGTCCTGATGAGAGTTTCTCTATAATCATCAGTTCATCTTTCACAGGACACACACTTGCACTAGTACACACACACACAGAGATGTGAATACTTGTCCAATGAATGTTCTTCACACACACTCTTGTGACGGTGTGACGGTACAAATGATGCATTTAAGAGCGCAAACACACTAAACTGAGCAGTGTCGACAGAAACAGGCTTCATACAAGGTGCTTAAAATTTCACAAAATTTGTGAAATGTAAGTCCTGGAAAACCCTTGAAAACAGACATATTTATGAAAATGTTCTTAAAATGCGCTAAATTATTGAAAGACAGTATATGTGAAATTAGTGTTTTATTTTATCGATAAAGCAATCTCTCCACACATAATGAATCTGCAGTCCGTCTGATACAGATATAGAGCCGTTTTCTCATGACTGTGAGTCTGATATTACTCATAAATATCAGAGTATATGATACAGATTTCATTCTTCAGATCAATCATATATTCATAGGAGAATAAATCAGATTTAATTAGGAAAGCGATATATCTTTGGTTCAATGGTTACAGTTTCCACCGCTGCACTTTATTTGTACAATTTTTGTTAAAATATTTTTTACCTTTTTTTACATTTGAAAGATAATATAGATACTGTTTGAAAAGTGAGATCTTCAATTGGAAATTCTTGAAAACCAAAAAAGTAGTGCTTGAAAGTCTTGAATTTCTTTTCACAGTATCAGTTGAACCCTGGAGAAACGTCACATCCTCCCAGAGTAAAACACATGTTCTACGAACGCTTTGCTGACATCTTGTATAACATTATTTCTAAATGTTCTCTGCTCGTTCAAAATGTCCAGTTTTGTTTTAAAAGCATTTTTCTCCTGGTTATATGATCATTAAGTGAACTTTACATTGTATCATTCTTAAAACATTATGAAGCGTTACTTTTGAATGTTCTCTGAACGTTCCGAAACAAGTTACATTTAAAAAACGTCCAACTGAAACATTCCATGAAGGATTGTTATTTGTGCTAACGTTTTGAGAACATTAATAAAGACCACATGACTTTTAACAAATGTTTAATGAACATTACTGTAAGTATGTTTGTATATATTTACAAAACTATGGCGTAATGTTAGCTAACACAAACTCTGGAGCTCAGACAGCATCTTCAGTGTCCCTGATGTCCGGCGTCGGTGGGAACAATCGCAGGGAACGTTCTCATGGGGTGTTTTGTTACGATCCCTGATGATCTGGAAGGTCAGAAACACTGAGGAGCTTCTGTTCTTCAGCTGATCTGAAACGCTGGAGAGAAACACGTCCATCTAATCATGATTCGCTGAGCACTTTAAATTACGGTTCCAGTGATGGAAATGCCACAAAATACTGGCTTATATTTATGCAGCAAACTCAAGATTTTCAGTAGAGTTTCTCTCAAATATTACAAGCACACACACACAAACAAACCACACTCTGACATCCATACCAATACAATTATAGCTGCGTAACTTATCCAATTGGCTCTGTAGAAGCCGAAAACAGGAATAAAGTATTTTATAGTGAGTAAATCCTTTATTGGCCAAACATGAGGAAATGGCACCCCTTGGGGAAAAAAATATTAAAAATGAAAAATGTTAAGCCTTGCCAACAGAATGAACGTTTATTAACAAAGATTGCATCATTTTAAAGTTGAAAAAAAAAACTGGAATTTAAAATTGCTGTTTTAATTGGTTTCAATAGGAGATATTTTTGTTCTTAAGATCCGGAGTGGAACAATTTTATGTGACTAGTGAAAAATAGATTTATTAAAGGAAATGGGAGTGAAATAGTACAATTCCAATAAAAATACAAACCTGTGCCAAAATGTATGCAGTTGGCAATAACACAGGGAAGATCGTGTAAAAAAATAAACTGAAAAAGACAAATGTCCATATTAAGGTCACACAAGGGTTAAAAAGACTGTCAAATGCACAGAGAAACTGAAAGGTATTTGTGTAAAATTAAGCTTTTGGACTAACACACATTATCAGTATCACTCTTAAAGGGATAGTTCACCCTGAAAACAAAAATTAGCCCATGATTTGCACTCCCTCAAGTCATCCTTGGTGAATATGACATTCTTCTTTCAGACGAATACAATCAGAGTTATATTAAAACATGCCCTGGCTCTTACAAGCTTTACAATGTCAGTGAATGGCTGTTTCTGATTTGAAGTCCATTAAAGTGTATCTTTTCATCATAAAAGTGCATTTGTCCATCATAAAAGTGCATCTATCCATCATAAAAGTGCATCTATCCATCATAAAAATCCATCTATCCATGATAAAAGTGCATCTATCCATGATAAAAGTGCATCTATCCATCATAAAAGTGCATCAATCCATCATAAAAATCCATCTATCCATGATAAAAGTGCATCTATCCATGATAAAAGTGCATCTATCCATCATAAAAATCCATCTATCCATGATAAAAGTGCATCTATACATCATGAACGTCCATCAAACTCTGATTGTATTCGTCTGAAAGAAGAATGTCATATACACCTAGGATGACCTGAGGGAGAGTAAATCATGGGCTTATATTTATTTTTGGGCTAAACTATCCTTTTAATATTAGAGTGTAAGATTGTTCGTCAAGAGTCTCTGAACTCTGTTTCTCTCTCTCTGGTTTCTCAGGATGAAAATGAGACGCCACAGGGTTTTCTTGATTTGCACAGTGGGACTGTGTGTCATTTCCTTCCTGCATTACTACAAGGCTCTCCACTACGTGTCCCTGCTGAGGGAGCTGTCTGCACCCTACCCTAACATCAAGTCCTTCATCATGGTGACTGGCTTCTTCTGGAAGGAGGGCTCGACCCCGCTGGCGAGCGCGACCCCTGAGGAAGGGCCTCGAGGTCGGAGCGGGGTCTGGAGCTCGACACCGGACAGGAGCCCGAAGCACCACATCCCTGGAAGAGACCTGAAGATCTGCAGCGCACCACTGAGGTACCGGGACTCTTCTGCTCTACAGTCCTCTACACTTTCTATTTTAAAGGTGCACTGTGTAATGTTTAGCAGCATCTAGTGGTGAGGTTGTGAATTGCACCCAACTGAAGTTACGGTGGCTGACGGGAAAAGATGTGGTCTTTACTGGCACTGATCTTCTGTACAGTCGTGCTCTGCAACACTGGTCAGTAGGACTCATGTGATTGGTTGAGTCAGAAGTTGACATGTCCACAGATTCACTTAAGAATGTCCACAGAAAACGGCATCGAACCAAAACTTGCATGAGAATAACTACGAGCGCTCTTCTTCGTGAGCATTTGTGTGCGTGGTTTAAAACTAGGCTAGAGCGCTATCTGCTGTTAAAAGGGAAGCTCAGAATCGATTCGCGATGCAATCAGAAAAAATTGGAATCGATCCACGAATCGCGAAGCATTGATATATTGTCCCAACACTATTCGTCCCGTAAGGTTGTGCTCTGCAACACTCCCCTGTCTGTCATTGGTCAGGCGGACAGATAATCCCGCCCCAAAATAAAGTGATTGGTTGAATCAGAAGTTGATATGTCAGGCTGCTTTAAGCATCACTGAAAGATCACAGAGAGATTGTCACTATCGACGATGCATATTGAGGCATTTTTGGGAGGTTTGGTTGCATTGCAGTTTTGCAAAATATTCTTTTTCGAATTACCTGAAAAACCACCTCATGCAACCTTTTTGCAATATATGGGAGTTTAAAATTGACATGTTTCCATTGGGCGTATTTTCAATTTCAATTTTTGAAGGGTAATAAAAACGCAGCAAGTGAAACTGTCCAGATTCTGCTGTCTTTGAGTCTTCTAATAGAGCTTTTTTTCCATTAATCAGGTCCATAAAGGAGGTTTAGCCGCCAGCATCCCTGACCCACCAGAACTCCGACTCGCAGAGAGACGCTGCCGTGAGAGTCGCGGTCAACAAGTTTCATCCGCGTCAGCGCTTCGACTCCAGACCCGCTGGAGTCCCTGGGCGACCTTCACCGGCGCACACACACGCTCCAGGACGACCACACACCCTATTTCAGTCCGCACCAAAGCGGGAGCGCTGTGCTTTCGTCAGGGTACGGAGTCAGCGCTGGCGAAAGACGAGGCGCTGAAAACCAAACCTAGCACAGGTGGAATGAGCCAGCGGAGAATATTACAAAAACCTGACGAGACAAAGGCTCAAGCCAAATCAGTGGAAGAATCCGGGTCTCGTCTCGGAGTAAAGCCGAAGCGCGGGAAGCGTCTGGTGAAGTGTGTGTGTCGACCGGGATGGCATGGATCTTACTGTGGCGTTCCTACAATGGTGTATCACTCAAATCTCCCCACGAAAGAGCGGCTGACGCCGCGTGAGACGCCAAGACGCGTCATAAACGCCATGTGACGTGAACCACGAGTTCGACCTGTTGCACGTGCGCTTCCGCGAGCTCATCCAAGCCGTGGATCTCATTCCTCGTGTGCGAATCCAACTTCACGGCGTACGGAGAAGGCGTCCGCTGAGATTCCTGCATTTGTTGCTCAACGGAACATCGATTATGTTCGCCACAAGATCCTCTTCGTTTTCCTGGATCATTTCCCGGGACGGTGGTCGACAAGACGGATGGATCGTCGACGATTATCTGCGCACATTTCTGACTCGCGACGGCATCGCTCGCATATCGAGGTCTACGTTCCGATGACGTTTTTCTCATTAATGATGCGGATGAAATTCCGGCTCACGAAGGAGTTCTTTTCCTAAAGCTTTTCGATGGATGGACGGAGCCGTTTGCAATCCACATGAGAAAATCCCTGTATGGGTTTTTCTGGAAGCAACTCGGCTCGCTCGAGGTTGTGTCCGGGTGTACCATCGGCATGCTAAGGGATGTCTATGATAACGATGGGATTCGGCTTCGACGTAGGGAATACTACACCATGCCGAGTATTTCGGAAGTACGAAAACGACACGGGACACATTTTGGTGCAGTGGTCAATCGGAAGTCCGTTTCATTTCGCAGGCTGGCACTGCTCCTGGTGTTTCACGCCAGAGGGAATTCACTTTAAACTCATTTCGGCCCAAAACGGGATTTTCCTCGCTGGGGCGACTCCGAGGACAAGCGGGATCTTGACTACATCCGGGATCTAATCCGAACGGGGTTGGTTCGACGGCTCTGTGCAGGAATACCCGCCATCGGACCCTAAGAGGAACATATGTACGCCCCTAAATACATGTTTGATCTATTACGATCTCTACCGGTACTTGTTGGAGAATCCGTATGCCAGGCAGGGGGCGCGTAGATAAGGATCAAATGTTTGGGAGACAAGAGACCGCCGTCCTTTTACTTGTTCCTCTTCTCTGATTGGCTCTTAAGACCCTCCCAAAACCGTCCAATGGATGAACGCTTCATGTGAGCACAGGCCTTGCAGAGAACAACAAACCGTTCTGTTTTGGCCGATGTTTACCTGAGAGACTCTGTTCCTCCTGTGTTCATTATACATGACTGTGGCGTGTGTGTGTGTCTGTAAGAGTGTGTGAGAGAGAGAGAGCGAATGTGTGTGTGATTGAGTGAACTTCATTGGTGCACAGACTTTCTCGCTTGCACTTCAGAATCGAAAAAAAAAGAAAACTCATTGCACAAATGCCACATTTTTGGGTTTGTTGACAGCTTGTAAATTCCGCCAAACTCAAAAATCAGAAAAAATTGTGTATCATTGTGAGCCTCTCTGAATGAGGTTGTAGACGAGAGAGAGAGAGAGAGAGAGAGAGAGAGAGAAGAGAGAGAGAGAGAGAGAGACCGAGACCATTAGAGAGAAACAGCTTTGTTTGAGCTCTGATGGAGCTGATATGTGAGAGTCCCTCAGACAGAACACGATCTTCCTGTTGGTGAAATCCTTCGGAAAACATCCTGAAGCTGGAAAAGAAGCTGTTTAAAAAAGAAATCATCAGCTATTTAGCCTGCGATAATGTGAATAAACACAGTGGCTCTGTTACAAGCTAGTCTGCCTACATTTTAAGGCCTCAAGGACACAAAAGATGTTTCAAATCATATGCTGCTTATTCAGACACTAGATATCATTTATGATATTTTCATTCTACCTATGTTCAACATAATTCATATGAGACAGTCTAATCAGTGAAATCAGTGAAACTCTATCCAATGTATATTTTTAAGATTTTTATGAATTTCCCATTGCAATGCAGCTCACTGTGTTTCTGTAACAGAGCCACGTGGTGTTTCGTGGTCTTGGCTCTCGAGTTTTAAAGTGAGAATGGGGAAACAGTTTCTTACGAAATCGTGTGCTGGAAATTCCCAGTTCTCGGCACCGTGAAGCCATCTGATCGCATTGGAGATCTCTGGGGAGTTGCATGTACACAGCGGCACCAGAGATCTGAGGATTTGCTGAAGATTTGATACGTTCTGGGATTATTTACGGACTTTTTATACTGGGGCTGTTAAAGTCAACATGAAATCAACAGTGACTCTCTTAACTGCTTTTATTGTGAATGCCATTATTTTTAAGAAATATAAATGACGTCAATCCCTTTTTTTATCAACCACCTTCATGTAGAGACACAGTCATAATCATTTGATAACAAAGAAGAATTCATTACTTTAATGAGCTCATTGTTTCTGCCTTAAATTATTGTTTTATTCTCATTGCACAAAAAAGAGTCGTTTCATGTTGATTTTAGGCTCCACAATGGTCAGCCATAAATAAACTCTCCTAGACATACGGTTAAAGTAGTAGAGGGAAGAGCATTATCTCTGTGTCAGACACACGCTGCTAGAAACAGACACAGGAACTCTCTCTCTGGGAGACAGGGTTAAAATACTGCCACCAGTGAAATAAATATCTCCAGAAGCCAAGGGTCGTGAACTAACAAATGACTTCTACTCGCTAGGGGCTGTGAAACTAAAATGACACACAGCCTAAAGATAGAAAGAGAGTTAGATGTCCTGAAGACATAACAGATCTCAGCAGAGAGACAGGTGCTCAGTCTCAGTCCACAAATGCGTCTATGGCATCACACTGGGATTGCAGTGTGGCCGTGACCCCTCGTCTGTCCTCAAAATGTGAATTTAGCCTTCATGCGCGGCAGTAAATAAGCTGTAGACGAGCTAGCATGAGCAGTGAACCAGTCCGCATGGACGCACCAAATCTGTGTCCAATCCGCATGGGAATACATTGGAAATATTGACCTCTAGTGATGCAATTACATCAAATTCTTATCCTGAAATATGCGTGAATGAACTGGTTTCTTTCCACCTAAATTTGTTCACATCTGCATATCACGCAGCTTACATGAGCAGGAATATCTGTAATAATGGCCTTATGAATGACCTCATGAAACTCATATCTGGAGAATTATGTCTCTTTTAAATTTCGTATCGGTAAGATTTTTTATGTTTTTAAAAGAAGTCTCTTCTGCTCACCAAGGCTGCATTTATTTGATTAAAAAAAAACATTAATATTGTTAAATATCATTACAATTTAAAATAACTGTTTTCTATGTGAATACAATGTAATTTATTCCTGTAATCAAATCTGAATTTAAAAAAAATCTAGTAAATTACTATACATTCACAATGAAAACAATTGTTTTACATTAGAATAATATTTCACAACATTACTGTTTTGTTTGTATTTTTAATCAAATAAATGAATGAAAATAAATTTTAAAAACTTACAGATCCAAAACTTTTTACTGGTAGTGAATATCTCTTATGTCCGTCCACGACCAACGCGCCACATTTAGTGCAAATCACTCTGAGGGGATTTTGTTCTCGAGTTTAATGATTGTTTTGCTCTATTGAAACAAATGAAGGACCGTTTTGAGGCGTTTGGCTGTTCATCAGGAACCACTTTCTCTTTCTCTCTCTCGGTTAACAAACATTCACTGTTTCGGACTTACTGTCATTTTTGTTTTGTGTTGTTTGCTGTTGTAAATGTTGTTGCTGTTTACATTATTTATCTAATTTATTACTATCCTGTTTCTGTGTACAAAAGGGAAGATTGTCCTGTCAGAGCAGAGGGATGCGGAAACGTCTCTCTCCTCCATGTCATCCCGTCCTCTCGCATCATATTATTCATCTTAAACATGAAATTCTGTCATTAAACTTCTTGGCTAGAAACACTTAACGCTAGTATGCAAACGCACATGCACTTGTGCTATTGAACGGAGAGAGTTTCCTTCTGAATGTGTGTGCCACTTAACTGAATGTGTTATATCTAGCTACCTGTAAACATATTGACATTTTAACTTTATAGTTGCGATGAAACAGAAGTAGTGACAGATTGTTTCTTCTGTATTCTGATGTGCATCCAACTGTAACAAAGTATTGAAAATTAAAAAATGTTGTGAGGGGACTTGTTGCTAGGATATTGAGATGTGGGCGTGGCAATCAAAAACATTTTCAAAATGTAACATACACAATAAGATCAATAACATACATTTAAAAAATACAGTGAATTTTTATTTCTTTTCATGAATACACTACACAACTTTTAAAATCATAACAGATTTTTAAAACACTGCATCTTAATACACTTGCTGACTAATTGAGCTTAACCTGATTAAGTTTAGGGATATGGTTATGGATAGGGTGTGGCTGGATATTAAGCTACGCCCATTGTCTTTGGAGTGTGTGTGTGACAAATGGAAACAATTATTTCTAAAATCAGCTCAAAATATAAAACATGTCTGTTTCCATCATACACTTCCAGAAATCGGTCAAATACCACTGATTTTGCACCTGATGTGACATTGAATTTGCACATAGATTCTTACTAAAGCTTCCTAGCTAGTTAAAAATTGGACATGAACGACCTCTCATGTAATATTTACTACTGGGAAGCTCTGGGATAATTTTCATACCCATGTTCCCGAGTTGGGCGGCCATAAACTTCACACACAGTGGAGGGAAGTGTGATTGCTGCTATAACTGGTGTTTTTTAGTTCATTTTTGCCATTAAAGTAAGTGCATATCTTCATGAATAATCAATTGAAGCGTATTGTATGTTTTATACACCACAGAAATAGCCTGAAATTACAGAATTCTGAATCTTTATCGTTGTCAATGAATGGGACGCTGAAATATTATTTTGGCTATAATATGATTTTCCCATTAAATAGGCAAGAATAAACCTATACGATTCCTGTTCTCTCCGACAAAAAAGCACTTGAATGTGACGAGCTCCTAAACACAATTTCAGAAGTGGAAAGTTGGGAATTTCCAATAGCACGTGATGGCAACATACAAATCCAGACAAAAATCTAGAAAAGTTGTGTAGTGTATTCTAACATCAATAAGATATGTTCTTCAAAAACTGTTACGGAACTGAAAAAACTTGAGAAAACTGACCGCAGAAGAAGCGGTTGAGATTAATGAGGAGAATGCGCATGCGCAGTAATTGACGTCCTATCGTTTTCGTTCGCATACTGGCGTAGTTTGTTTCGGGTCATTATCTTGCTTTTGTCTTGTGAATCACCTGTGAACTGTGTCGTTTCATGCATCAGGGAGCTTTGCTCGCAGCTCAAAGGAAAAATGTTTATATTAAACACAGGACAGGTTTAATAACGGAATGGGTGTAACAGTTAGTGTGAGAGTCAAACGCGCCACAAACACACACGTGACCCTTCAGGAAATAGTGAACGTCCTGTGTTAAACTGTTCATAACTGCACTGCATTTTATCATTTCGAAAGCGTAACTTATTCAGTGTGTTCTACTTTAATATATTAAATGATTTTTCTTTGTTTATATTTTCGGGTGAAGTTAATATTTCTCATCTTGATGTGTAATCTTATATAAGATCCTCATATATGACATAAAGATCAGTCTATCATGTTTGTTACTATTATTGAAGCACTGTTTTGTTTTGTGATCACTCTCCTCCAATCACGTCCACTCTTTCTCTCTCTCCGCCAATCACGTCCTCTCTTCTCTCTCTCTCCGCCAATCACGTTCTCTGTGCGTGTGTGGGAGAGTCTCTCATGCGGTTCGTTCGTGGTTCATCATATAGATGGAATATAATTCGTCTGATTAAGATGGACGACGTTAAAGAGTGAAAGTGTTTGAAAAGAAGAGAATAGTTCTCTTCTGCACTGGTAAGAAGGAGCGTGTACATTAAATGAGTTTATACAATCCTTTTCGTTTTGTGTATATGAATGGCTATATGTTAACCTTGAATAAAAATAACAAATTCTATGACAAAACCTATAATAAATTAATTTGAAAACCAGTTTGTGGACATATTTCCATTGCTTTATCATCAACAGTTCAGAAATCTTCATTTGTTTTCTTCACTCGTGAACTCAGTGTACACTAGAGGGCAGTGTGTGCTCAGAATATAGTGAACTGAGCCAGTGTTGCCTGTCCGAAAAAGTCCGCGGTTTTCCCGCCCAATCCCTCTTTACGCGGATAATTAATTGTGTAAATGCGGTTCCAGCAATTTCTGATTAGCATTTCTGTTAGTTTTGTTGTGCAGACCTGGTGACCCCGAAACTGATCCCAACTACACACAAGAGAACAGGATATTTCCCTGAGGAAAGAGTGCAAGGAAACAACCGCCAGTGAAGAGGTAAATTGTCTTGTTATTGAGCTGATATCGAAGGTCAATTGCTCGTGTTTCGGTTTATCATAATCAAACCTTTATTGAGCTTTAATTAACTTATGAGATGATTGTAGGTTTACAGTGACGTCTGTTTTATTGATTGTTGGTGGTAATATGGGTAAAATCAATAGAGCAGTTGTTTCTGATTATATTATTGGCCCTCTGAGAAACAGAATGACCTGATGAAGGATATATATATAGAGAGAGAGAAAGAGAGGACCTGTGCTGGTGAAATGAGAAAATAATGTTCTGGTGTGTGTGATGAGATTCTGTGTCTTTTTAACAATGGTTTGCACAGACAGTTGTCATTCACACCAAGAATCTATATTCTATAATGATAACTTAACTATAAACCTAACTATTAAGTGTAATCCCATTCCTTTACATGCTTTTTTCAGGGGAAACGTAATTAAATGACTAATTAAATACTAGTCACAGCAGCGTCGAAGAAGGCTGTCCCAGTTCGAAAGGTCCTGACTAATGTGTCCTTCTTTTCCTGGAACTCTGAAGGATAGAATAGGATTAGATAGAACAAGTTTTTTTTTTTGAGAGAGAGAGAGAGAAAAATGTTGGATTACACTTTTAAATGTTTGTATTGTTGGGTTTCAACTTACCCTGAATATCTAATAATACCAAACAGCAATGTCCACTCACTCACTCAGAGATCCTCTCTTGACAACCACACGTTGATCTGATTGGTTACAAGGTCGTTTGTGACGTCAGAAACACCACCATTTCAAACTGTGTTTTTGAGACTGTCTTTGCTTTGGTTCACTGTAAGTTTTAAGCAGAAACTTCTCAGCAATGCTGTCACCTTATGAATTTTCACCTAGTTTGTCTTAAAGCGTATTAAAAACATTACATAGTCACAAACAACATTAAAAGCTGGATTTACACCACATGGGGACTTTTAAACTATAGTTTGATGTCCGTTAGTTATTGTCCTTGGTGTAAGTGGGCTATAAGGTGCGTTGACGCCATGTTGTAATTAGTGTAATTACGATATTTAATCTTGTAAAAAGCATTCACGTCCTCGTATGGCATGAACGCAGCAGTAAAAAAAGTATCTGGGTTAACAGACTGAACTAAATAAAAAAACAAAACATCTGAGAAGTTGAGTGTTTTGTTGCTGAATTTAATAGAAACATTGTAAACATACACATCAGAATATAGACATAGTTGTTTTCCCCTGCAGAAAGTGCACGCGTCACCAGTTTAGCACCAGTTCATGGAGACAACATCAGAGAAACCTTAAAAAGGTCAAAGTAAAAATGTTAATGAACATAAGAACAAATACAAAACATCCCAAAACAATACAAAACATCCCAGTTTCATGACACCAGTCCAATGATGGACTTTTATCCTAGAAACCGAATCTCAGATGGACAGAATCTGTCCTTTACGGGGAAATCAGTAAAATCTGGAAATTGTTAAACTGTTTGTGGATTCTGGACTGAGATCAAATTCACTAATCACAACGCTGATCTCAGAGCAGCTGCCAATCACCATAGTTGCGTCTCAAATGATTCTCTCAGTATGAACACATGCACTTTGTACACTACAAAACGTCATAGAATAGTGCATAAGTACATGAATTGGGATGCACCTATAAACTTGAATTTTATACATATTATTATCATTACAGACCATAACTTTCCTACGAATATATTTTTTTTTTGATCCACAAAGAAAGCACATGATGTTAAGAAAATATGTTTGTGGAAATGAATACAAAGAAATTGGATTCCTAGAGTTCTCTGACTAGGTTTAAACTCTTTTAGCAAGTCAGGCTACACTAGAACAGGTTTTCCTGCTTGAATGTTGATTATTTTCCTCATATTCTCCATTGTTGCGGCTCCTCTCTTCCCAGTCTGTCAGTAATGCTCTGTTTACTTCCTGTCTCTATGAAGCCCCTCCTTCTGAAAGCACTTAGTGTGTTTAAGAAATGTCCAGCCCCTTTCCATAACCCCCAGTTTAACACACTACTAACTACCTCAACCAGGCCCCACCCCTTTATTCTGCGCATTGATTATTATAATGAGGAATATTGTGACGTGTTCGTTCCTGGAGAAACTCAAGACTACAGTGGAGGCGTTTCAGGGAGTGACAATGATATAGAGAATAACTGTAGCCGGTTCATGCTCAAACAATATGGAAAAAGAAATATGGGAAAAAACAGAATAGGTGCGGTTCAATATATGAATCATGTCACACGGAAGGGAGTCGTCAGTGTCCTAATCTGTACAATATTGAGGTGGTCAAATTCATGTTCACAATATCCTGATCACAGGGGAGTGAGGGAAGAGAAAGGGGTTTAGAGTTAAAGTCCTGCTCATTGTTAATCGACAGGCTGCTCAGCAGCTCAAATCAGACACTGTACAAGTCTTTATGCCTTTCAAGGCAAGTGTTGTTATGCGTATCATAATTTCTCCAAAATGAGGTGAGAGACAACAGCAGAGTGTTCAATTGAAAAGCTAAACCCAGCAAGCAATAGCCGTCATTTCACCGTCCAGGTTAACAATATAGTCCGGCTTTGAGTATCACACTTCTATCCAAAATAACCTTGAATTTGGTCACATGTCGCTTAGCCAAATTAACTTGCGAGATGTATGATATTGCATCATGTACCTACACAAAGTTAACAGTTTGGTAAAGGTTTTGGTTTAATTTCTTCACTCTTTGTTATCTAATTGATGACTAGTCTATTCTTGGTCGATGATTTAGACGTCTATAACATTTTAATCGACAGCCCAAATTTTGCCTTGTTTTAGCCTATACGTGTTGGCTGTGTTTTAAACGCTTGCTGGAAAGGTTCACACACACAAACATCCTCTGAGATGTCCACCCGACTGTGATTCCTCCACCTAGACTTTAGGAGACACCAGATGCCCGTTGAATGTGATGTAGACGTCCACGTCGTCGCTGTAAATGGCGTTGTCGCGCTCGCGCTTGTAGAGTCGCACCCACACCTCGTCGTTGAGCTCGAGTGCTAGCATGACGCTCTGGCTCTGCATGATGGACCGTTCGCTGGGCTGCGCGTACAGGATCACCTGCTGGCGATCGTTCAGCATCAGATGCAAGTAGGTCTCCTTGAAGTTCCAGGTGTGAATGTTGACGTTAAAGAAATAGACTCCCGGGACGAAGCAGTAGAACTTCCCTTTGAACATGTTGAAGTGTTCGTCCAGGTTCACGAAGACGGTGTCGAAGATCAAGGCCTGGTAGTAGTCGGCGCTGTGCAGAGCTTTGCGTCGGCCCACGGAGAAGGACGACTGCTGGGTTTTGCAGGGGTCTCTCGGGGGTCCCAGTGTCTCCTTCACTGCCTTTGGGCCCCGAAACACCTGGGAATCCTGGCGGTCCGTCCCACTCCCGGCTTCACCAGGCGTCCCTCGGTCTCCACGATCCCCCTTTCACCTGTCAACAACCAATCAACAAGCACATTTAAATATATACTGTTACGCTGATAACCCCCCATACTTAAAGACTTGGCCACTTAAACAAGGATGCAAGACGGACCTATGACCCTCTGAGGTGAATGTGATTTCACCAAGTACCACATGTTCCTGGATCAACATCTTTGTTGATCCTGGAACGACTTTGAGGGACAAGTTTACAGTTTATGTCAAGTTTAGGCTTAGAACCAGGGTGAAGTACTTAAACATCAGTGCTATTCACCTATCGTTACCCTCTGATCTTAGGGAAAAGTTATGGGTAGGGTTAGGTTTAGGGGTAGGGATTGGGTAAGGTCTACACATTTTGGTCCATCATCTTACTTGGCAAAATCACGGTGACCCTGTGTCTTATAAACACCAAAGCTTGTTGCCTTTGCCCTAACGAGGAAAAGATAAAACATCTTTATTATATATTTTAAAGGCCAGACAAGTAGACAAGCAATTTTTCAAAACTTGCACCTGTGAACCCAATTCTACATTTGCGTTCTCGAGCGCCAAACACTGTTGTGCGGATGCATTAAGGGTTTTCTGTTAGAACGGTGTCGTGTTAGCAGTCCCTAAGTTAATAACTAGAAAGATAATTTGCAACGGAAGTAATCGATCAAAACAAACTTTACCCGCTATAACTTTATTCTAGGGCTGCTGTAAAGCCAAAACAGTCTCTGTTACTGTAATCTCCTATTATCACTATAAAGATGCTTTGAAACAATGTATATTGTTAAAGGGTTATATAAATAAGGGGACTTAAAACACACTAAATCCACACTATCTCTAATACCGCATTGGAGAGCCATCAAAAGTTTGACACACTTGAGGCCTATTTGAATAATAGGGCAAAATACAAGAAATACATAATGTACGTAGACAAGTGGTCAAGAGCAACAGGCATGTTTGGGTTTTGAACCCTCATTTAAACACTCTTCATATTATCAAAGTCCATAATATATGACGTACTTTTTCTATTAAAGTATTAGTCTATATCGTATGTTATGGATTCCCCATTGAATTAACCCGTTGTCCCGTTACAAGTTTCTGCTTTCGTCTTCATTTTAGAGTCTCTGCACACTCACTGAGCTGTGGTTTGTGCTCGTCGACAGATGTTGCTCACCACCAGTTAAATTACCCCTTATTCAGCTCAAAGGAAATAAACCGTGATCACATGACTTAACAGCGACCAATGGAAACCTCTGTGGTTGTTTTCAGGAATCTCTGTGAATGGAAATGGATTGACCACTACCAATCTGTGTCCACTGCGAGAGAACTCTACCCAAAGAACAAGTCAACAAAAGTCGTATTTATTCTCTTTTGGCTTCTTTGTTTGTTCCTCTAAAGCAGCAGAACAAAACTGGGGAAAACAAATGCCAAGAATAAACTGCCACTCAACTCTCATTGGGTATAATTAGGACACTAAAATAGAAAAATGGAGAAATCCCTTCCCATATGTTTATAAGCCAAGTGACCAAACTCTACAGTATTTCAGCACAAATTCATCTGTTACTTTGTAGGATCCTCAAAATCTATAATGTTAATAAGAATTTTGTTTGAAAAGTACATTGATTGACCAGTGAAAATGTCAAATCAGGGATCTCCATCTAAGCTAACCCTGCTGAGGATTCGCCGTAATTATTGGTCGCATTCATATTTAACCTTATCTGGGACGTTACCTTTCAGAATGGTCATGTTAATGATGGTGCGGATCTCCGGCGTCTGATTGGCTGTGGGGATGAGAGGCGGGTCTAAGTGATCGCAGCAGCGACGGCAGTATCTGGGCGTCGGCCTGGAGGGGGGCGGGACAGACGCCACGAGGGGCAGGAGCAGAAACACACCCAACATCACGACACCTGCATAGGAGGGGCAGGGGTAAGTGTTGCTTGTACGTACGAGAATTACCATATTTGTACGGTAACTCTGACCTCTGTACGATCAACAATGAAAAAGAATCACATAATGTACACGTTAATTTCATAGTACAATAATTTCATTAGATAGTTTGGATGACACTAGCGCTCACAAGGTCTCTCGTTCGCTTTCCCTCTCTGCCGTGCGTGGTCGTGTGCGCGCTCGCTCTAGAATTTAACTAATTTGCGGCATTACTAGTTGATCATGAGTGGCTCAACTGGTAGATAGTAAATCTCATCTTCCAGGCATTTGACTGACCAGCCTGACACTTCAGCGCGAGAAATCGGGGGTGTGGCGTGTGAGCGTATGAAACCAATTACGGCCAATGCGTGACAGTCTTTTGCAGCATCTTGCGCATGACATGGCATTCAAGAAGTGTTAGAAGGCGATATCTTTGTCATCATATTCTTTCAATGGTTACAGTTTCCACAGTCATTGCATCCGCTGCACGTTATTTGTACCATTTTGTTTTATTCGTTTATTTATTTATCTATTTACCTTTTTTAGAACTTGAAAGATAATAAAGATATTGTTTGATAATTAAGATCTCTGATTGAAGTCTTTGAGAAGCCAAGTGCTTGAAAACTCCTTAAATTTCATTTTACAGTGACTGTACGATTTTTGATTCAGCTGCTTGATTTTTAGTGCTATATACACAAACGTGATGTGAATTTACTAGTGTCGAATGGTAAACATATCCACATTGCTATGATGAACAGATGCTTTTCTTATTCTTTATTGCTTGCTTATAAGTGTTTATTTTGTTATTGAGAGGAAAGCGTCACACATGTTTGCGGCGGCAGATGTTCGATAACGGTATCGCTGCTCACCTATTTCGAACTGTGTTTTACTTTCTAAACGAAGAACAAAAGAGCTTTGTTTGAAGTATATCTGGGCCTACATGACGACGGTGTCCTAAAAACAGGAGATAACGAATGTCAAAGCAATTAACGTTCACACGAATCTGCAAATACGACTAAAGACGCTGTATTCTGCGGCCAGGCCAGTAGATGGCGATGTCCCTTTGTAAAGAGTAACCCCCTATGTTTGCGCAGCGCACGCTTTCACAAATTTATGTTTTTGTTGTTTTCAAGATTTCGTTTTCAAAACCTTGCATTTTGAAACCCATTTTCAAAAGTTTGTGTTTTCAGGCCCTCAAAACGCTGTTGTTGTGTAATTGAAACACCAAAAAGCATAAAACGTTTTCCGGTTTTAGTTGAAAATGCTGTGAGGTAAACACACCCTAAACTGCAGTCTGTCCACAGAATGATCTTCAATCACATTCATACATATTCCGCCAGTCTAATAATTATTAATGATCCCTTTTTGAGTAATAAAACATCATGACATATAAAAAAAGCATATGTGAGAGATGTTCCCATCGTGCAACAGGAGCCTGAAGTTGAATGTGTGTCGGTAATAAACTAGCTTATAAATGTGACATTTATGGACCTCGTCTTTGAGCCTTTCACTCTCTCTCTCTCTTTTCTGCAAGTTCAACATTATCTCATCCAAGCATCATTTCTGTCATTCTCTCTTCAGAACTTGTATCCTCTATGCTTAATTGCTTCTTTCAGTCTGTATAACATCGCCTTAAAAGAACATTAATCCTGCAGAAAACTTGAATGATTCATTGAGACTCGGTCGCAGCTGTGTGTTCGACTTATGAAAACCAGATGAGAGGAAACACAGAGAGAGAGAGCCATGTCCTCAGAAATGATGAATCTCGTCAAACAATCTCTTTCCGAATGCATGACATGAGCAGCGTTCCCTGAATCTCCCAGTGTCTCGCGCCGAGAGACTGAAGGCCTGGAGCAGAAACACGAGGAATCTCATGAATGTAGAGTTGTAACTCACCGCTGTGTCCTCGAGCACCTTCAGCGACTCGACCGTCTCTCTCACTCCTCAAGCCTCGTCTTCTCTCTCAGCCTTCACGAGGAGGAGTTTCCTTAGCCAACTCTTCATTCTCTCGCCCGCCTCTCTCTCCTCGTGTCTGCCGTTCATCCTCTTGTTTTAAAGCGTTTGCTTTGGAGTCGCAGTTCTTCTTCACGCACTCGACAGGCATCAGCATGTCTGTTGGATGCAGATAAACGCTGTGCCACTGAATTCAGTGTGTATTAGTCGAACGCCATGGTTCTAGCAGTTAAATCCTGCTGATTATATTGACTGGACACATCAGTGTTTAGGATATTAGATTATTGTGGGTAAACTGGTCCACTGGAGAGATGCCATGTCGAGATCAAACTGAAGACACGTGAGACTTCAACAGTCCTGCAGTTTGTGCTCCAGACATTCCCCTTCGGTGCTCTTCCCACCGAAACATTGAACGTTAATGGGAACTTTTTTTCGGAATGGTACGAAACTTTGAAAAGGTGATCAAGGACCTGAGAAAAATCATGGACATGATTCAGGTTAAATGGTCCTGTAAAAAATAGTCACACTTGTATTGTTAAAAAATCTGAAATCCAATTGTCCAAAAATGCTCCTCTAGTGGATGCATTCGGTACTGCAGCCGAACACGCTGAGCAACCTCAAATTGAACTTGATTAGATTTTTTGCGGTTTGTAGATTAAAACTAGTTTTTGAAAATATAGATTTCATTAAAAAAATTAAATAGTATTTTTGTGTATTTTTCATATCACAAATCTTTTTCCCTGCAGCAATAATCTGGCAAGTGTCATATTTGAAAAGAGATCAAACTTTGATCTCTTTGAATTTTTTTAAAATTTTGAATTTTTTCTAAGGTCTACGCTCAAAAAGTGAATAAATGGATAATTTAGTGCCCAAAAATCCCTAAAAAGACAAAATATTAAAGGAGAAACATTATCAAACTAAAATATAGTACATTCCTTTCATTGAAATAAAAAACGTTTTGTAATTTTTGACTGACACGTGAAGAAGAACACGTTAATAACCAACAACAACGAATAACAATGTTAAATCCTGTGTTGTTTCAGGAGAGTTTTGGAGCATTAAAGGTGAAGATCCCTCCACTAACCTTGCGCCAACACCTTGGTAACAGCTTAGCAACGCCCTAGCAACCACATCCTCAAGTCAAATGTATCTGATAGCACTTTTTACAATGCACATGGTTTCATAATGCTTCCCAGACAACAACACACTAGTGTCGGCCCAGATCCGGCCCACATCCGGGCTGTGTGGAATCATGTGACGGTCTGGGTTTGCAGAAAAACATGCTATTGTTTACACATCTAACAATATGTTACAAGAACGTTTTGCTAATGTTTATATTAAGTTAAACATCCAGTTTAAAAAAAACTTTTCTTGGTTATGTGAATGTTAAGGGACGTACATTTTATGATTATTCAAATATTACATTATTTAGTGTTACTCATTACTACATTAGTGTTCTCTGAATGTTCTGAAACAAGTATTAACATTTTTAAAAAACGTTAGACGAACATCCAACGAGAACGTTCCATGAACGATGTGTGCGTTTTTGTTTTGAGGACATTATGGCCATGTCCACACTAATTATATTACGCTCTATATTTTATAAACTTTATTTTCTCTCCATTTTGGCCTTCCGTCCACACTGAGACGCCGTTTTAAGTCAACGAAAACGTATCTTTTAGAAAACGCTCACAAAATTGGATAAATTTGAAAACGCTGTTTTGCGTTGACCGGAGGTATTTCAAAACGATGATGTAAGTTTAGTCATGTGATCCATGTAGTACCAATAGATATTCATGTTTATCAGTATTGTGCCTGTTATGCGTTATTCATTTTAACACTGTTGCTAAAATATGTTACTTTCTATGTACTTAATATGTGCTATTCTTCATAGCACAGTACTGCAAAGATGACAGATAATGTAGCTACTCACGTTTGCTGTCCTGCGGCAAAACAGGAGAGCAGTTCGCGTTTTAGACCAAATATATGGTGACTGACTGCGACCTGGACACATCCGTGATGGTGAGATATTTTGCTAAATAAAATTATCCTGTTATTGTGCGATAACATTATTTTTTATTTTCCCATCTGTATCATCTCAGTGAGCTTTTGTGAAGTTTCATGCATGCGCAGTAAAGTGAATTTAGAAGTTTCTCATCCACACTGAAACGTCGAAAACGCCTGAAAACGCTAGTGTGGATGGAGAGCATGACTAAGCGTTTTCAAATGTATCCGGATTAACGTGGACGTAGAAAGACCAAGATAACTCTGAACAAATGTTCAATTGTAACTGGACGTGTAGTTTTCTATCCTCCCCTCCTCCACTGCTTTACACAACACGTTGTCCCTCTTGACGTTCCCGAGCCGAGGGAAACCCAACAGGAGGAGCTGATGATACGTTTGCTTAGACTGAAGTGGGATGAAACATGAACATGAAATTAGAGCATGTTTTACTGACTCCTCTGACCCTGCTCACACACACACACACACACTCTCTCTCTGGTTTATTTGTGTTTGCTGCAGAGCCAAATGATCTCTGACATCTGAAACTCCCACATTCTTCTATTAGCACAAAATCAGACTCGAGTTAGATCTCAAACACACTTTTATTTTCACATCTTCTTGGGGACTTTCCACTGACTTGTTATACCAATGAACCTTTTCTAACCTCTCACTCACACACACACACACACACGTGTATATATAGATTTGTGTTTCCAGCTTCAGTAGAGAAACGAGGAAACTTGAATGCCCCCAAATAGATTTTTCTTTCTTCTGATGACAAATTTGCGGTTCGAGATAAAGCAAAACACTGGGAATATAAACCATAACTCACCAACGCAGTTTCTACTGGTAACCATATACGTCAGATTCATTTCTAATATTTCTGTTGTGTTTAACTTCTATTTGTCTGTCGGATGTGTATGACCTGAAAATGTTAATAACCCACCATGACAAATGTTTTGAAATCCCCCTGTATTCAATTATTTTATCCCTTAAAACTCATCTGTGATCACCAAAATTACATATTTAAAAGGTTTTCTTTTTAAATATGAAGACAAAATTCTCCATGTCTTAATATCTTAAACATGTAACTCGACACCCTTGCCTCATTTAGTAGCCTATACGCGTTCTATGAATATGCAAATGAGCCCCGCCTCCACTTGACACCTTTAGAGATCCACTGGTTGAACCATTCACACGTTTTTCTGATTGGTTACAAGGTCGTTTGTGACGTCAGAAACACCAGCGATTTCAAAGCATGTTTTTGAGACTGTCTTTGGTTCACTGCAGTTTTAAGGAGGAAATACTCCACTTATGAATTTACACATTTGTCCTAAAGCGTATTAAAAACACCACATAGTCACATAAACAACATTAAAAGCTGGATTTACACTTTTAAAGTCGTATGAAATGGAAGTTGTGCAAGCCAGCCTTTTCTCCTCTAGTGTGTCATCGAGTGAAACGCTTCAGAAACTAGATCGAATGTGGGCGGGGCTTGACTGTGTCTGGGGAATTGATTGGATAGTTGTGGTTTCCTATTGGTGGATCTCTTGTGAGTGACGGGTTGAACAGAGAAGCTGCAAGTTAAGTTATTCTGATCCAAGATTATTAAATAATAATAATTATACCCATAAATTATTTAAATAAACACTGCAATATTCCATATTTTGTTAATAGTGACTAAGTGTTTGTGGCGCTGTTTGAGTGTAACTCTGCTCCTGACCGCAGGGTGTCACTGTTGAGCCATAGACAGTCACCGATTTCACAAATGAACAATGCTCTATATCTAGATCTCACTACATTTGTAATATTTAATGATTATTGCTATTATTTTTTTATTTACTATTATTTTATAAAATGTACTTAGCCTGCTGATGGGAATGTTATCTATGTTGTGATATATGTGTATGTAAGCCTAGGGTTGGCTGTATAATTTTAATCTGTGGAAGCCATTTGTTAATTTATATAAATATGTAAAAAAAAGAGAGAGAGCGAGAGAGAGATCTCACTACATGATAAAACTGTAAAAATGTAAATGCTTTATTTGTTCCAGCAAATATGAATTTGTGTTGCTTATACATTCATTTTAATCTTCCTTACAATTTGTCAGCAACATAAAGCACAGCTTAAAAAACGGTTTTATCAGTTTGCTCAGCATCACATTACAGGAAAAGTAAACTCAAAAACGAAAAGATTCCCCCTCATGACGTCACCACACACACTACATATTCTGCAGAATTTCTCACTTTTGTTTCCACGATAGACCGAAAGTCGCGGTTTGTTTCAACATGAGTAGCTGAAGACAGAACGTCAGTGTTGAGGAGCTCGGCTCAAATCTGATCGCTAAACGCATCTTCTAGCTAGCAGGTAATTCTAGCGGACAAGTCAACAATTATTGTCATGTTGAGGCTGATATTATTTTGTCTAAATAATTATAAATAAACAATCAATCCTGGAGCAGCTGATTTGAAATAGGCTGTTTAGTCCAGTTGAATAAAGTGAATGTTGTTTGCTGGGAGGCGGGTTGTGTAGGTTTGAAGGTCTCAGGAAGAAATGATGCGTTTTGATCCATCCGGTGAGTTTGGTGATCCGAGTGTAAACCCCGGATAATCCGGGCGTCCGCAGCCTCGTCCCCAGCTCACCACACCGGCCAGAAACCAGCGTCCCGACGGCTCCTGACACACCAGCGGCCCGCCAGAGTCGCCTGGACAGAACACACACACACACGTAACTTTCGCATGTCTGGTGGAAGACTTTGTGTATACTTTTGTGTATAATTAATATTTTAATAGTCAAATATATAGTACAGTAAGTAATATTTCAATAAGTGCATCTTTGAAGGGGCCATATCATGATAATCCGACTCTCCCGTGTGTGTGTGCTGTAATCGCTGCTTCTACCAACCCTCAAAACGTGAACAGTGAAACCCAGTAACTGCTCTGGTGAGGCTTTCTCTGCAAGAATTTTAAAAAATAAGCCAATCAGATTTCCCATTTCTGACGTATGAAGAGGATCTTATTATAATATTCCCAGCCCTTAATCTGCACGTTTACACACACCAGCGACATTGGCCTGTGTTGTTAATGCCGGAGTCTCTGAAGCTCGTGTAGAGGCTCCGCCCTCTTCGTGAACGGAGGTCAGAGCTAAAGCTCATTTGCATTTAAAGGGACACACAAAAACGGGGTGTTTTTGCTCACGCCCAAAAAGGGGCAAATTAAATGAGCTATAATAAATAATCTGGTATTTTGTGCTGAACTTTCACACACACATTCTGGGGACGCCAGAGATTTATATTACATCTTACCAATATTTGTACTTTGTAGAAATTTAAATAAGATACAGTAACTATATTCTTTATAAAAAAAACTAATTTACTTAAATGTAAAAGAAAGTTTTAATTTTATTATAACTTTAATCATGATATGCCTCTTTTTTTTAAATGGCCCTCTGGTGTGAATAGAATAGAATTATGGTGCGTCACCTGACAGGAGTCCTTCCCTCCACTGCGATAGCCGGCACAAATCATTCTGGGAGTGATCATGTAACCATAGGAACGACACGCATGCATCTTCACTGACCAATCGCACGTCTACTTTCTGCAGGACGTCACTCACTGCCCCTGATGGAGAAAGAGACACAAGCTGTGGTGAAATTCAAGCATTTAATGTTGTTTATGTGTGTATGTGGTGTTTTAATATTTTTTAACACACACCATGTGTGAGTTCATAAGTGGACAGCATTGCTGAGTATTTCCTCCTTAAAACTGCAGTGAACCAAAGACACGCTTTGAAATCGCTGGTGTTTCTGACGTCACAAACGACCTTGTAACCAATCAGATCAACGTGTGATCGCAAACTCTGAGTGAGTGGAGGCGGGCGCGTTGCATATTCATAGAACCACGTATATTAAATGAGGCAAGGGTGTAAACGTACATTCAAGCTAATTTAAGCCATGAATTATTTTTTTTTTTCAAGGAAAAAGCTTTTAAATAAGTTATTTTGGTGATCAAAGATGAGCATAAAAGGATTACAGGGGAGTTTAAATCTTTACTCGTGTTGATTTCCAGTCTATAACAACAGCCTTATTCCCGCTGAGCTGGTTATTCCTCTATTTAATAACCAGCAACAGGTGACTTTCTCTCACAGCATCATATGGTCAGTGAAACCGAACCAGATGCAGAAACATCAAGAAACATTGTGATTCAGTTCCTCATATTGTAGTTTTGGTGGTTTAATGTTTCGTGTGTCAAGCTTATAAGGTTTTAAGAAAGGTCGCACAAAGATGTGAAGGAAGAAATATCAGCTTTAAAATGTGGATTTACAGATGAAAAACTGAGCCTATACTAGCCTGAAGATAATGTATAAATGTTAAAAAAGTTAAAAAAGCTCACATTGATTCAGGCCACATTCACAAGCTGTCATTGATGTCTTTCCGTGGTTGAAACACTGACTGAGCGATTAAATGAGACATGATTCATTATAGTAAGTTCTACTGTATCCCTCAACATTCCTTCTGATGTTCATGCATGTTTTTCATGCCCCGCCCACCCCTGCAAGTTCACGCCCACATCTAAACATCCAATCAACAGCTGATAATTAAAATCAAGCCCCGCCCCTACAAGCTCACTCACACATCTAAAAATCCAATCAACAGCTGACGCAAAAATTAAGCCTCGCCCCTGCAAGCTCAAGCCCACCTCTAAACCTCCAATCAACAACTGACCCCAAAAAATCAAGCCCTAAATATCCAATCAACAGCTAACGCATGAAATCAAGCCCTAAACATCCAATCAACAGCTGACGCAAAAATCAAGCCCCGCCCCTGCAAGCTCATGCCCACATCTAAACATCCAATCAACAGCTGAGGCAAAAGATCAAGCCCCGCCCCTACAAGCTCTTGAGTTTCATGGCATCGCTGCAGGAGGTTTTCCTTCTGGAACCTTTATCAGTAAAAGTGTGGCGCGTGTATCTGGACTGGCTGCGATGAGTTTGGGGGTGCATACCTCCCTCTCCGAAGCGCGCCCCATCCCGTGACCCAGCACAGCAGGTCGGCCTCCAGCTAATCGGTCGCGGCAGCGGAACGGCAGACCGGATGAGCTGACGTGCTGGACCACACGGGCCGAACCAGCCGCAGCAGCGCCACGTCGTAGTCGTGCGTCTCGTCGTCGTAGTAGTGATGCAGGTGAATGTGTGACACTCGCACCGCCTCCTCCGACTGACTGCTGCCGCCGCAGCCGGAGCTTGCCCAGATAGATGATCCACACCGACGGGAGAAGAACCTGCACACACAGCGCACACGAGCACCAGGACTCGTTACCAAGCACCTTGAGCTGCGTAATCAGATTACTTTTTCAAGTAACTAGTAAAGTAACACATTACTGAGTTACTTTGTCAAATAGGTAGCACAATTAGTTACTTTCTAAGGAGTAACGCAATTTGTCGTCATAGAAACAGTGAGTCGCTCACCTGTCGTCAAGTAGAAGACAGTGAGCCGCGGATACCACCCACTGGGCGGAGGCTAAAGCCCCCCGCATAGGTGCCGGCCACTGATCTGCAGGCTGGCCTGCCATGGCCACTCCCCTCCTCGGCCTCGGCCCCGCCCACCACACGACTGCTGAAGGGCCTCAGTCCACAGTCTGCAGAGATAGTGATCAAAACTAGGGGTGCGCGTCGGAACCGAACCAAAAACCGCGATACTGAACTCACGATTCGAATCGCGATACCGTACACGCGCCCACCCCGCCCCGCCCCCTGCTACCCCCGGCCCTGCCCAGCCCGGCTCAATGGACCTCATGTCTTATGTAAACAGTACACAATGAATTTCAGTTTTGTAGCCTAAGCTCACCATTAACACCCAAATAACAAGCTCAGTGTTTTGTTACTTTCGATAATAAGCAAGGTGTAATCTTTCAGATTCTGTTTATTTGATCACGAAATTCAAACAATAAATGGCGTTTTGGCGCTCTTGATGTGACGCATGACAGATCGCTTACTAGGCTCCTCATTTCAAGCGGCAGCGCGCGGCGCGAGTAACGCGATCATCTCTTCCTCAGTTACAGAAAAGACACCTGAAGGTATGTTGAAAGATACAGTATACTTACTGAAAGGCATCATAACTCGTGTAATCGCTCAATCAGTGTTTAAGCAGCGGAAAGACGTCAATAAAACAGCAAAGCTTTAGCTTGTCACTAGCATTATATTTACCTCAGCAGGCAAGTGATTCAGTGTCCACAACTTCCTATAAATGAACCTTTGCACTAAATAAATGCACTATGTTAGCCTGTATATTATATTTTACTTAACCTGTTAATGATATCTTGATTATTTAATTCATGTTTAAAATATCTTTCATGAAAATGACAACTGTGTAAATTATTAGAGAAAAACACAAGTTAATGTAAAACTGCCTTATGTTCAGTTTACATGTTTTCATACAATGTGTTGTGTGTTGATTATTATATCTAAAAAATAAGTGGCATCTGAATTTAGGTTAAAAGTCTAGGCTACAACATTTAATGTTATAGTAATGTGCAGCCTTCAATATAGTTCACAGCATTAGCAGATTTTTTTCAATCCTTGTGAAATGTTTAATTGTAACTGAATTAATTTAAAGACAAAGACCTTTTTTTTCATTAAACCACTGTTTAAAAAAAGAAGCCATTTTAGCTTTCTAAACCGAACGTGAATCGAACCGAACCGAACCGAGACGTCAAAACCGTGGAAACCAAACCGTTCAGTTTTGTGTCTCGGTTGACAGCCTCTAATCAAAACACACACACACATGCACACACATACGCACACACACACACATACACAGGTATACTCAACACGCAGACGCACACACACACACACACATGCAGTGAGACGTTCTTACCACAGTATTTCTCGTCAGATTCATCAGGACAGTCTGTGATGAAGTCGCATTCTGGGTTTGGCTTCTTCAGACACGTTCCATTTCCACATACATACGTCATATCAGAACATGGTACACCTAACACACACACACGAGTTACAGATACAGTTGGTCCTTATACTGTGTGTTTGTGTGTGTGTATGTGAATATGTGTGTGTGTGTGTGTGTTTGATCACCTCTCTCTCTGCAGACTGTGTGTGTGAGTGTGTGTGTGAGTGATACCATGTGTGCAGTTGTCCTCATCACTGCCATCAATGCAGTCTTGGTGCTGGTCACACACTTTATAGTAGTCGACACACTGACTGTCCTCTGAGCACTGGAACTGAGCGATACACACTTCACAACACACACACACACAAGATAACAGCTCATTTATATATCATTAGGCTTGATTGTTCAGTGTTCAATTTATTGCTAAAGCACATATGAATATAACAGAAGTTGCCCACGGTGCTGTACACGGGCCTATGTAACATAAACATGAATCACATTCAAATTCTATGACATAATCACAAAATAACACAAGATTAGTGTGTCGGTAGTGTGTGTGTGTGTGTGTGTCACTATGATTGCTAGAGTCACTGTGCTCTTATACTGATTAGGCTTTATTTAAAGGACATTTCTTTTCTGGAAAGACTTCATGTTGCATGAATCCAGTGACTCACGTACATCTCGTCTCTCTGCCCACACACACATCCGATGACATTTTTTTACTTCCTTAAAGCATTTCTTTAGAATTTGGCAGATAATATTGTTTGGCATTAGTCATAATAACCGCTTTTCAAACGTAATGAAGTCAAAGGGGATTTACCGCAGTTTCTCTCATCCAGTCCGTTAGCGCAGTCTGATATCCCATCACACGCCGGCACACACAGACCGTTAATGCTGCAGAGCACCTGACCGGGACAAGCTGAGACACACACACACACACACAGAGTTACAAATACACTTGAGCTTTATACTTTGTGTAGTAATTATAGACAGCTTCATTTTAAAGTGTGAATTTTGTGTCAAAAACAAGTTATATTTCTATGCAAGATTGTTTCCGCCACATGATAAAAAGTAAAAAGTGAGCAAAAAGTAAAACGATTGGACTGGTTGAAGACGCTGTAGTGGACCTGAAGGCCCGGGCCGGAGTGAGTGTGTGTGTGTGTGTGTGTACTGACGATCTGACTGGTTGAAGACGCTGTAGTGGACCTGAAGGCCCAGGGCCGGTGAGTGTGTGTGTGTGTGTGTACTGACGATCGGACTGGTTGAAGACGCTGTAGTGGACCTGAAGGCCCGGGCCAGTGAGTGATGTGTGTGTGTGTGTACTGACGATCGGACTGGTTGAAGACGCTGTAGTGGACCTGAAGGCCCGGGCCAGTGAGTGTGTGTGTGTGTGTGTACTGACGATCTGACTGGTTGAAGACGCTGTAGTGGACCTGAAGGCCCGGGCCGGTGAGTGTGTGTGTGTGTGTGTGTACTGACGATCTGACTGGTTGAAGACGCTGTAGTGGACCTGAAGGCCCGGGCCGGTGAGTGTGTGTGTGTGTGTGTGTGTACTGACGATCTGGACTGGTTGAAGACGCTGTAGTGGACCTGAAGGCCCGGGCCGGTGAGTGAGTGTGTGTGTGTGTACTGACGATCGGACTGGTTGAAGACGCTGTAGTGGACCTGAAGGCCCGGGCCAGTGAGTGATGTGTGTGTGTGTGTACTGACGATCTGACTGGTTGAAGACGCTGTAGTGGACCTGAAGGCCCGGGCCAGTGAGCGACACCTCGGACCTCATGGACACCGTGACGCTGGAGGACATCAGGAAGATCCGCTCGGCCGTACGGTTGCAGCCCTCGGACGCCACACAGCCTGCACACATACACACACCGCCGTCGCACACACACACACATGCGCGCTGGTGCTGATGGTTCTGTAGAACTGACCTGCGGTTCTGGATGCTCCATCGGCCCTGTGTGCAGGTCTGGCTGTAACTCGCCCGGTTCAGCTCATATCCTTCAGAAGAACAAGGCCAGACCAGAACTCTACCGATGGCACCTGCACACACACACACACAACTCAATATATTATTCAATATATGCTCATGTCAGCGGGAGCGGAAAAACAATGCAATGTTACATCTTGCAATTTTTACTTTATTAATTATGACTATTATAATTCTGACAATTCTGACTTTATTTCTCGCAGTCTGACTTTTATCTCACAATTTTTACTTTGTCACAATTCTGTCTTTTAATCTTGAAGTATTTACTTTATTTCACACAATTCTGACTTTATCTCGCAATTCTGACTTTTTTCTACCGATGGCACCTGAACACACACACACACACAGTTGTTCCATAGACATCTATCCCCTAAACATACAAAATTTCTCACATTTTTGCCTTTTCATCTTGAAATTTTTACATTTATTACAATTATAACTTTTTATATTGCAACTTTTCTTTATTTCTTGCAATTATGACTTCTCACTATTCTGACTATTCCTTACAATTCTTACTATTCTCTTACAATTTTACTTTGTCACAATTCTGACTTTTAATCTTGAAAATTTTCTTTATTTCTTGCTATTCTGACTTTATATCTCTCAATTCTGACTATTAATCTTACAATTTTTACTTTATTTCTTGCAATTTTTACTTTATTTCTCTGCAATTCTGACTTTGCCTCTCACAATTTTTACTTTGTCACAATTCTGACTTTTAATCTTGAAATTTTTACTTTTTCTACTGATTGCACCTAAACACACACACACACAAGCATTGTTCTATAGACATCTATCCCCTACTTTTTCTACCGATGGCACCTAAACACAACACACACACACACACACACAGCGTTGTTCCATAGACATCTATCCCCTAAACATACCTATCACAGAAAATTTCTTACATTTGTCTTTTCATCTTGAAATTTTTACTTTATTTCTGTCAATTATGACTTTTTATATTGCAATTTTTCTTTATTTCTTGCAATTCTGACTTCTCACTATTCTGACTTTATATCTCTCAATTCTGACTATTAATCTTACAATTTTTACTTTATTTCTTGCAATTTTTACTTTTATTTCTCACAATTCTGACTTATTTCTCACAATTTTGACTTTTCGTCTCACAATTTTTACTTTGTCACAATTCTGTCTTTTAATCTTGAAATATTTACTTTATTTCTCACTATTCTGAGTTTATATCTCTCAATTCTGACTATTAATCTTACAATTTTTACTTTATTTCTCGCAATTTTTACTTTATTTCTTCACAATTCTGACTTTATTTCTCACAATTCTGACTTTTTGCCTCAATTTCTACTTTGTCACAATTCTGTCTTTCAATCTTGATATATTTACTTTATTTCTCACAATTCTGACTTTACTCGCACATTCTGAATTTTTCTCACCGATGGCACCTTAACACACACACACACACATTGTTCCATAGACATCTATCCCCTGAAAACATACCCATCACAGAAACCTTCCTGCATTTGCACATTTCCAGCCGCTGAAGTGTCGTAGTGCGACAGAGTCTGACATGTGAGGTCCAGGTGCAGTTGGTGTCGGGAGGGTAGTAAGCCGGGGTATAGAGGAGCTCCGCAAAATCCCCCTGGACGCCGTCTGCTCCCCTCTCAGCACAACACTGGTAGGAGCAACCCGTGACTACGTCACAAACACGCTACCTCAGCGTCGCTCTAGACAACAATAACACACAAAAGACCTGAAAGGACTCATGAAATCTGGTAATAAATCAGCATCAGTTGTGAGAAAAAGGCTGTTGCACAAAGAAATTAAGAACACATGCAAAAACAGAGAGACCAGGACAATATCAAGTAACTGATTAATATTAATAAGTTTTTTCCTGTTAGCTTTTTGTTCTCAATGCATTTTATTTCACAGTAAACTAAAACCTGTATAGCTGTAGTTTGCCGATAAATCAGATAGATTGTCTCCCTCATATATATATATATATATATATATATATATATATATATAAACAAAAAAAAACATATTCCCTCCGCACATCACTTTTGGCCACTACTGTAAACAATGTTGAACTGTAATTATTCAGTTCATTAGTTACATGATTTCTGTATCCCAATAATCATTAATTTTCTATATATTATTATTTCATAATGTTTTTGATATTGCTTGTTCAAATGCTTTTACAAGAGTAAAAAATGCATGAAATGTATCAAATGTAACAAAAATTTCTGTTACAATTTCTTCAAGTTAAACCGAACTTTTATTTTGACAGGTTGCCGCGAAAGACCTTTGAGTTTTTATGACTGGATTCCGTTCAACTATTTTCTATGTCGTTTTCATGCTTTGGAAATTTAGTAAAGGTATTTGAGTTGAATTGAATAGATTACCCCTGATCCGAGCCAGGCCCGAGCGCTCAGAAGAACGGATCCTTGTAATTGTACAGACCCTGTTTCCCAAACCACCGTCATCCAGTCGGCAGACGACCAGAAGCTGCACCGTCCTCTCATACCGACTGCATCCATACAGCTGAGAGAGAGAGAGAGAGAGGGGGGATTAAACATTCTTGTTTTAAGCAAAAACTCACTTCACTTTATCCCCCCATACACACCCCCACCCAAAAAACATGACATAATATCTTTTTTTTTATCTTTTACTACTTTAATAAATGCATCTTGATTTAAGAATTGTTAGATATTTGGACTGGAAACCAGACAGAAGTACTGAGCATGTTTTGCAGTGCAGATCTAAGCCAAAGAGGAGTCTGAGTCTCACGAGGTGATGAGCCGAAGTCAGCCGGCGTGAGCCGAGTCGTAGATGATCAGCCGGTCCCGACACTCGGCCAGGAGCCACTCGACCCGGAGCTCGAAGTCGGGATCCCGCAGGGGCCCTGAGGTGCCACAGACCCGAGGACCGCAGCGTGTTTCGAGCCCTCGGAAGAGCACGGGCTCCGTGGACAGCAGAGACGTGTAGTAGTAACAGTCTGTGGGGAAACACACTTCAGGACTCCAGACACTGTTTAAAACACTAATGAAATAATCAAAGACATCCAGATTTCAGAGCAGGAAAACTATAGAAGCTTGTTTCCACCACAGAAAAAAATGTTTAAGGTAATTATGACTTTATTTCTCTCAATTCTGACTTTATCTAAATTTTTAGTTTATCTTCGTGCAATTCTGAATTGTTATCTTGCAATTCTGACATTATCTCGCAATTTTTACTTTATTTATCGCAATTTTTACTTTATTTCTTGCAATTCTGAATATATATCTCGAAATTTTACTTAAATCTTGCAATTTTTACTTTATTTCACATTTTTGTTTACTTTATTTCTTCACAATTCTGAATATTTCTTACAATTCTGACTTTATCTTGCAATTTTTACTTTATTTATTGCAATTTTTACTTATTTCTTTGCAGTTCTAACTTTATCTTGCAATTTGTACTTTATTTTGTCGCAATTTTTACTTTATTTCTTGCAGTTCTTAACTTTCTCTTAATTCTGACTTTATTTCTCTAAAATGTTTACTTTATCTTGCAATTCTGATTTTTTATCTCACAATTTTTTACTTTAAATCTAGCCATTTTTGCTTTATTTCACAATTTTGTTTACTTTATTTCTCACAATTCTGACTTAATTTCTCACTATTCTGACTTTTATCTCGCAATTCTGACTTTTTATCTTTACTTACTATCAAATTTTTCTTCAGTTCTCGCAAATTTTAATCTCACAATTTTTACTTTATTTCTTGCAATTCTAACTTTCTCTCAATCTGACTTTATTTCTTGCAATTTTTATTTTATTTCTTGCAATTCTAACTTTCTCTCAATCTGACTTTATTTCTTGCAATTTTTACTTTATTTCTTTGCGATTCTGACTTTTTCTCTCAATTCTGACTTTATTTTTCAAAATGTTTACTTTATTTCTTGAAATTCTGAATTTTATCTCACAATTTTTACTTTAAATCTTAGCAATTTTTACTTGTTCACATTTTTGTTTACTTTATTTCTCACAATTCTGACTTCATTTCTCACTATCGGATTTTTATCTCGCAATTCTGACTTTTTATCTCTCAATTTCTACTTTATTTCTCACAATTTTTACTAATCTGACAATTTTTACTTTGTCTTGCAATTCTAACTTTCTCTCAATTATGACGTTATTTATTGCAATTCTGACTTTATTACTCGCAATTCTGAATTTTTTATATCGCAATTTTTACTTTAGTTCTTGCAATTTTTACTTTAAATGTAGCAATTTTTACTTTATTTCTTGCAATTCTAACTTTCTCTCAATTCTGACTTTATTTTTTTGCAATTGTGAATTTAAAATGACACTTGATCTGATATTTAGAGATCTAATATATATATATATATATTATTCAGGCATTAATACTTGTTGGTGGCACTGCATTATTGACATGGAAGTAAATTAAAACCTCAAAATGATTGTTTAGGAAAAAAACAGCAAAATATAACAAAAAAGAGAGAAAAAAAATCATACCAAAAGTGGCTTGAAAAAGATCTATAACTTTGGGGCTGGTTTCTGGAAAGTAAATAAAAACACACAAAGCAGTGAAAACTAGTGAGCAGAAATGCAGCAGAAGTCACGACACATGTGTGGCCTGATGAGAGTCACCGGTGATGCTGAGAGACGGCATCAGCAGCTGGAAACCCTCGTATCTGCAGATCTGCTCAGGCGTCGGTGAAGCGCTGGAGCTCTCTGAACACACTCTCGTTCAGTCTCGCCACGCTCACCGTCTCCACACGACTGACGGGAACCGACAGGCGCAGCCAGAAATGAGCCACGACGCTGCCCTTCCTACAGAAACACCAGAGGACACGTGAAGCTTCTGCTCAGGCCGCTCACCAAACACCAGCGACGGCTTCCTCACCCGAAGGCGAAGACCGCTGTGGAGTTGAAGTATCTGGACAGATCTGTGGACTTCACCAGCTTCTCAACCTGTCAAAGAGTTACGATATAATGACGATAAGTGTGCTGCGTGTTCTGGGTGTCCAGCTTGACCAGACCAAAGCCTGCAGGCGGATCAGCTTCAGGCTACATTTCACATGGAATTTCTGACTAGTCTTACAGTCATACAGGGCCGGTCTCGAGGAGCTCTTTAGACCGGTCTATGGTGTTAGACTAGTCTAAGATTTGCTCATAGACTGGTCTAATGCAAGTTAGATTTGGCAACCAGCAGTGACAACCAGTTACACTACAGACAGCCGACAGAAAAGGGGAAATGGCCATAAATCCATCACCATTTTCAGTGTCTTAAGTTCTCTCCGGGGTCCTCCTCCTGTTTTCTGGATATTTCTATATTTCTATCTATGTTTCCTCACCATGTTCTGCACAGACGTCCCGCCTCGGCTCTGAACTCTGAACTCTCATGACTACTCAGGCTCACAGAGAAGTTCTTATTCAGGATGGAAACACTTGGCTGTGTACTGTTGAATCACCTGTGGCTCCAGCACCCAGACCCTGTACTCTAAACACACACACACACACACACACACAGAACGTGACTCACCCGGGGGAATTAAGTAGGTTAGTGTTTTTGTTTCTGTGCTTTTTGACGGACACCTGTCACTCTGAACCTAGCTAACCAAATATATTTGGCAAATGTTCCCATTCATTTATAAACGTGTTATTTCTGAATGTTCAAACTCGTCCAGTTATTTAAATGTTATAAACACTTTTTTTCTTTGTTATGCGGGAATGTTACATTGTATCATTCTTTTAAACATTATGGAACGTTAAATATTCTCTGAAAGTTCTGAAACAAGTAGTAACATTTAAAAAATGTTCAGTTGAGCGTCCAACTGAGAGTTCGTTTACATGACAACGATTTACTAAAAATAGAAACGTTTTTCCTTTGTTTTCCGTGTACCGATGACAATGTTGTCAAAACGATCTCGTTCACATGGACCCGCGAAATGATTAAACCGCTGTATTCTGCTCCAGGCCAGTAGATGTCACTCTGTAAAGAAACACAAACGCCTAGAGACGTAATTTAAATTATAATAATTTAATATTTTCCTTTGGACAACGTAAGATTTGTTATATGTTTTCCCCAATATCTGTTTGTTTTATGTTTGATGTTAAATGTCATTTTAAGCTTTTATGAAAGTTGATGTAAATGTAAACAAATAACAAGCGCGCAGCCATCTTTAGCATTTCATCTTTGAATTTCAGTTTTTGCAGTAGTCTGTATATGTCTGTACATTCTATGGCATCACTGTCGAATAGTTATTAGCTGGTGGGTTTAACGTTACTTATTGTTGAGACTCGAGTTCACAAAAGTTAACATGCGTATACTGTAATATTTATAAAATGTCAAGAAGACCAGAAGGATTTGTGGGTTTTGTAGTTTATGCAGAGAGAAATAGTGTTGTCGTTTTGAAAAACTGTTGTTCAATAGTTTTCCAAAACGCTGTTGTGAATAATAATTAATAATTTCATTAGTTATCATACCAAATTGCTGAGCCGAATAATTTAATGTGGATTCATCTTTGACAAAACAAATAAAAGCCTGCACATTGTCCACATGATTATAGTGTAATTCAGCTGGACTGGGATTCTGTCATTGGATTTCTCTGTCGTAATTAAATATAGGCTACATTATGTTTTGATTAAAGCAATAATCATGATGGATGATGTGCTATCCTCTCTTTTACATGTTCGCATTTATCAGGAAATTCACACGTTCACAGAGAACGCATGTGTGACCGTTTCCTCACCCAGAAAGTACCAGATAAAGCACGCAGACCCCAGTCGAGATGAGGATGATGATGATAAAGATGAAGATGAGGCCAAACAGCCGTTTCGGGAAGCTCCTCCTCTTTTGGGACGAGATCCGGGTCGGCGCGCCGATTCCTGTAAGACGAAACACACGAATATTAACATATTCCTCTAAAGTAACTTCTCAGTTCGGGTTGTGCAGTGAGTTGAGTGTGTGTGTGTTGGAAACATGCGATCCTCTCACTGGGTTGGTGCTCGCGGTCTTGATTCGGATCCTTTGTGAACCCGTTCCCGAGCTCCATCATCGACCGAACCGTTATCGCGGGCTCATCTTCGGTTCCGTCGGTCCTGATTCGGCTGGTTCTTCTCCAGGACTCAGACTCCACACATGTTCGGTTCTTCTCACATGTTCTGAGGGAAACGCTTGTGTTTGTCAGTCCGAAGTCCGTTTGCGGATCAATAGTGAAGTAGATGTGCTGATCTGAGGACAGTGCGTGGACACTAAAGCCACAGTGTTCATATAAACGCGTCTGCTGCTGAGATACTGCTTTTATCTAACTAAAGTGAGAATATTAATAACGGATCTCTTATAATAAACAGTCAACGCCCAGCAACACGCGCTCACCTGAGCAACGCACCTGCGTGACGTCACCCGGTCGGACTCACCTGTGTGCAGGATGATGATGCTAAATTTAGTATTCATTCAAATTTAGTGTACTTTGCACTCAAATTTAGTGTTGGTATTCATTCAAATTTACTGTAAATTTGGAGGAAACAAGCCTTTGTTCTTAATTTTAAGATCAGAAATTCAAAAATACCTAAATGTTAGATTTTCACATTTATTTGTCACATATATTTGTCTTTTTGTTGTTTGTTCACTCGATATACCCCACTGACTGTAGTTTTAATTCTTTAAAATCAATAAAATAAAACAAAAAAATAATGATGATGCTCCTCTGGGACATGATCAATACACGGGCTTTCCCAGTTTTTTTCAGTTAATTTAAGTACATTTTAGGACAAATGTGTTCAAGTGTTGCCACCTCTACATTTTGTTCCATTTAAAATATAGCTTATAAATATGTAGCTTATGGCATATCATGATGAAAACAAAACAATTTTCTGTGGTTGATGTGTTTAGTTAGAGTACTTAAGTTTAAGCATCTACTGTTGTCTTTATATTCTTCCATTACTAGCATGTTTATTATAAATTAGTCTCATTGATTAAGCAATACACTGCTATGAAATAGTATTTACTTCTGAAAATGTCTGTCGAAAATCATTTCAGTTGGTAATTATATAAGCAAGCCTTTCACATCCAATCAGAGAAACCCAGACATCCACACATCCAATCAGAGCACAAATGTTTTAATATATAAATTAGCAGCGAACTGAAGTCCCAGACTTCTCTTACATTCCTCTAAACAGCAGACATCATTTTCAAAATATACATGTAAACATCTTATAAATTAAAATAATATATTATGATAACATACAGAGTGTAAAATATAATAAATCCTCTCATCTGAAACTATAATAATATTCTGAGCAGATAGTTTTAGTTTCTAAAAGGTGTGTACATTGCAAACTGCACGGTTGAATTTTGGTGGAAAGGAACTGGAAATTGTTTTTTGTTTTGTTTTTTTGTTTTTGTTTTTTGCGTTCACACAGTCGGTGTGACAACGGATTGAAACCAGGAGTGACTCCACATTGTCCTGTACATACGAGAGCAGACCGAAGCAGATCCAGTCATGTCAAACTCATTAGTCAAAAAAAAAAACAAAAAAAAAACATGATAAACATCAAGACTTTATAATGAGTAAAAAACAGGGTGTTTAGGGAACAAGAAAGATGTTTAGCAGAATGTTCACGCTGCTCTTTTATAAAACAAAGACCATCATAGCAGTTCATATATAATCCTAGTCTTTGTGTTCACTAGAAATCTTTCTGTACAGCTGTGTTCATGAATGGAGAAGAGCAGCGAGAAACATCTTCTGTGTTCAGTTATGAAGATGAGTATATATACACAGTACATATACACTGTTTCCAGAGCTTGACATTAACTTCTTTGCTCTCCAGTCACTGTCAATTTTGACTTCCAAACCATGGTGAAAAACCGCCATATAGAAATGTAATATTATCTCATAATTTGGTGGCAGGTTTATCAGGCTGCTGTCACTTTAAGACCTGACACGCGGATCCAATAAACCGACACACATGCGTTTTCTTTCTCAACTGTTTACAGTCACTCGCCTTTTTGAGAACGGACATTAAAATGCACGATTCAAACTTAAATGTTTGTAATCCAAGAATGCTTTGGAATGGACCAAACTTTGGTCTTGTTTTAAAGAAAACACTATTACTGATATGGAAGTTTAAATTTACAGTAAATCAAATGTACTGTACTACTCTTTAATATAAAATATGTATTTTACAAAATATTTTTTTACTCTAAAATTACTATTAAACCAAAAGCCATTTATCTAACCAAGTTGAGTTCCAAATTTGAAGTTGATATAACAAAAAATTAAGATTTTGTTTAGGCGTAATACCAAAAATAGCCACCGGGAGACATACGTTCCATGCATTGTGCCATAACAAATTAATACATTTCTGTCCAAATAGCACTTCTGTCACAAAATATGGACTTTTCTGACAAAATGTTTTGATTTTGTTATAAAGCATGATTACGGCCAAAAGGGGTGGAGCCCAATGAAATAATTTAGAGCACCGTTTCTATGGTAACACAACGTCCAATTTCAAAACGGTTTTCACAGGATGAATTCTGAGTTCTAAAGCTTTCAAATGATACCTAATTTATACATACTAAAATTTATGTAACAAAAAAGGCGATAAAAAGGGTCAAAGGTCAGAACTCCTAGTCCGAATGTAGATTTTGTGAGGTGAAGTCTCAGTCATAAATGAATCGAGAGGAGCTGGGGAGGGAGGAGGGTAACGAGCTCCTGAGAAACGATCTGATGTATACAGTATAGGCGTTGTATTCCTATAGTAGACGTGGATCAGCTGATGTCACTGACGCGAGCTCGACTAACATGACCCGCCAGAACTGACGCTCGGTATCTATTCTGAGGAAAATTATCATTGGAAGCTTTTCAGATATTTCAGTCTCCATATGTATTGAAAAATCTATATTTTTGCACTTAGTTTTTTATTTCAGATGCCTTTTGATGAGATGGCTTTAGCAAAATGTAAATTGCTGGTGTTAATGTCAAGCCCTGAGCGTTTCTGGTCGCAGCTAAACCCCAACTCCAGCTCAGCGAGTCGTGACCTCTTCAGTCTGAACCGTGAACAATGCTAACTCTGCACACTCTTCACTGGCATGTAATCGCCACTAGAGGGCTCGATCATCCCACACGGGCTCTGAAGGTCCAGCTCCATTAGTCCCGGAAACACGCAGCTGAAACCAGGCGTGTGCTTGAAGCCCAGGTGCATGATGGGATGGGGAGCCGGCAGGCCCTGTGGCAGGAGCCGCGTCAGGTTTAACGCCAGAGGACTGGGAAGGTCCGACTCCTCCATGCTGTCCTCGGCCCCGCCGGCGAATCCCGAGTCTGGGCTCTGCGTTGTCCTGCCGGAGCCTCTCCAGGGTCTTCAGCTCAAGCTCCTTCTCTTCAGATTCGCGAGTGACGTGAGCGTGACCCGGGTCCGGCCCGCTGACGCCCCCTGCTGGCCCGTAGGAGGAGTCCGTCGAGCAGGGCTCCAGGGTGTCGATCGCCCCCTTCGAGGTCTGGGACAAGAAGTACGTGGAATTTGAGAAGTTGGAGGATTTGCCGGTTCCGTCCCATCGGTCCTGCAGGCCGCCGCTGTCTCGCTCTCGGGGTGAGCTTCGGGAATCCCCGGCGTCCGCTGGCTTCAGGACCACCACGGGACTCACACACTCCGTGTCCACTTTGATGAAGCTCTCATGCGCTAAAAACGGCCCGAGCCAAGACTGTAGGAGAGAACGAGCGTCAGAAGTCAAGCTTTATTTATACAGCGCTCTTTACAATGCACATGGTTTCATAGCAGCTTTACAGACATAATGAAGCAACAAAGTGTTTCTAGAAGAGAATAGCGTCACAGTCCAGCTTAAATGAGTTCACTTTTCAAAAACCTTTTGCTGATAATTCACTCACCCCTGTGTCATCCAAGATGTCCATGTCTTTCTTTCCT
Organism: Hybognathus amarus; assembly: GCA_030378365.1. NCBI lineage: Eukaryota > Metazoa > Chordata > Actinopteri > Cypriniformes > Leuciscidae > Hybognathus > Hybognathus amarus. The sequence goes on along the minus strand of JAQIUQ010001260.1, from coordinate 175,241 downwards.
CAGTTGAAAAGAAATTAAGGTTTTTGATGAAAACATTCCAGGATTTTCTCCATATAATGGACTTCAATGGGAACCAAACGGATTCAAAAGACAGTTTCAGTGCAAACTGTTCAAAGGGCTTTAAACGACACCAGACGATTGTCCGTGACTCTCCTGTTCGAACTCATTCATAAAAATGAAAATTTTTTTCGAGTCATTTGGTTGATTCAACAGACGAAATGAACGAATTGACTCGGAAAAAGATTTGTTCATTTTGATGAACAAATTCGAATAGGAAAGTCACGAACACGCATCACAGAACAGAGCAAGGTGAGCATTTAAGCTTATAAAACTTCAACTTTGTTATTTATCTATTAAATGAGCGATTGTTTCGCTTGATAAGACCCTTATTCATCGTCTGGAATCGTTTAAAGCCCTTTGAACAGTTTGCACTGAAACTCTCATTTGGACCTTGAACCGTTTGGTCCCCATTGAAGTCCATTATATGGAGAAAAATCCTGGAATGTTTTCATCAAAAACTTTAATTTCTTTTCGACTGAAGAAAGAAAGACATGGACATCTCGGATGACACGGAGGTGAGTAAATTATCAGCAAAAGTGTTTTAAAAAGTGAACTACTCCTTTAAGTAAGTTCAGTGATGCTTCATTTCTGTTGTAAAAAAGTTATTAATTTAGTTATTTAATATATAGCCGGTCTGGAGAAAACAGTGATGTCATCGTCCAGTTCAGTTCAGTTCTCATATAATGCTGTCAATGCAGGGAGAAATATGTATAGTGCGTTTCAGCTTCACAGTGATAACAGGAAAATAATGCAACACAAAGTCTTTCGCAGCGGAGGAACGTCTTCATAGTTCCTAGAACTGTTGGTGGAAGCTCCCGGACGTCAGCAGTGTTCGCATCGCAGGAACTAGGAACGATTTTAGTTCTCAGGAACTCCTTCAGGAGGAACTGATCTCCTCCTCCAGAGTCGCTCTAAACCAGCGCTATAGGAACTACTGTGACGGTAGTGTTCACTGAGTGTTCGCTGATTGGCTGAACGCACGTGAACACCAACACCCACCATTTTTAAAGAGCTGTGTAAAACACAGAACCCTATTACCTAATCATTACTCTTTCTATGTATACCAGTTCTATCTAATAAAAGTTGTTTTTTCTTGTACAGCAGATCTAGAAAAGTTCAGTGATGGTTCATTTTTGTTGTAAAAAAGTTATTAATTTAGTTAATATATATATATTACTCACCGTGAAATTCCCTCCATGTTGAGAGTTCAGATCTCCGAAGAACTTGGCGGGATCAGGGATGTACCGGGAGCAGTTCTTCTGCAGGCTGAGGGAAGATACTCGTGAACACCAGAGCCAGTTTGTTACAGTTATAGTTATTGTGTTTATCTTTATAGTTATTGTTATAGGTATCATTATATTCTTTATCATTATCATCATTATTTCGATTTGTTTTTATCATTAATACAGTTGTTATTATTTTAGTTATAGTTCTGGTTCTGATTATAGTTCTGGATTATGGAGTGTGTGTTATCAGCGTCTCTCACCTCTTTCTCCTGTCGCAGCGGATGAGAACACACACCGACACGAGAACCAGAGTGACTCCCGTCAGTGTGAATCCTGCGACTGACCAATCCGGCGGCAGCAACACGGGGACGCCTGAGGACACACACAGCGCCTGAGTGTTAGTGTCACTGGAGTGTGTGTGTCTCTGTGTCAGTGCAGTCAGTCAGGTGTGTGTGTGCGTGTGTGTGTGTGTCACCTGGTGTCAGGGCGTGTCCGGCCCACTTCTGATGTCCAGCTGTACTCCTGACTCCAGTCGCTCCAGATCGCGTTTGTAAGATCAAGCTGGACTCTCACGCGGATCACGTAGAGTTCCTGTAAGTACAGCTGATCCTCCGAAGATCCAGATGAGTTTCTGTAGTCTGTCCTATCTCCACATCCTACACACACACACACACACACATGTAAAACAAACTTTTCGCTAAACACAGGGATTCGGACAGATCCTGTAAAATGGACATTTCAAGGACTTCAATCAGAGCTCTCACTTATCAAACAATATCTTTATTATCTTTCAAATTCTGTTACTCTGATATTTATGAGCAGTATCACACTCAATATCACAGGTGTGTGTGTGTGTGTAGAGTATAGAGAAATGGTGTGTAAGAGATTAACAAAAGCCGTTTCTCGTGTGTATGCGGTTGAGATGCTCACCGTCCAGCTCTGAGCAGCGGATCTGAACTGGACCTCATACACTGGTGTGTGTATGCTTGTTGAACTGATGGTCCAGGAAGCCCTGAGCCCGCAGACTTCCACTTTCTGAGGAGGAGCCAGTTTCACTACTGAAACACACACACACACACACCACTCAATGTCAGTCAATGATCGCCCAAGAGACACGTTTGCCTGTACAAACACAGTGTGCACACACACACACACACACACACAGTCCTCCTGCACCACTGAGCCTAGCCGTGTCTCATCCTAATATCAGAGGTGTACACACACACACACACACACACACACACAGGTGTAGAAGCACTGATCCTGGACCTGACATCAGATCTGAATGGATGATTCCAGGACTCATAAATAAAGCATTCAAGGTTTACGTCAGTTTAAGTTGAAAATGTTATTTTCAGGTTTACGCTTCAAAAAGTGAATAAATGGATTTTAAATTCAGCACAAATATATTTTAGTATAAAAAAACCCCTGAAACTACAAAATATTAAATAAAAAACATAAAATATAGTACATTCAATTTATTGACAAAAATAAATTGAACCTAGAACAAAACCGATTTTTTCTTAGTGTGAATAAATTTTTTTCCACAACTACGGATGCTCAAGTGAATCATGTGTGTGTGTGTGTGTGAGGGATTGTGTTTAACTCACTGCTCTGTAATCCTTGATGCTGTGGGATTTTAGCCAAAGGTTCGGGGTAATTTTCACACTGAACCTTTTCCTCCATCCAGGTGAGTTGCTTTATTATACCTCTCTTCAGCAGGAGAGAAAGGATTAATACACTTCTGTAAGACGTGTCACATGTTCGACAAGACGTCAAATCTGCAGTTCCACACGTCGTAAACACACACACACACACACTCAGTCACCTTTATTTTAAATTCCACGGTGGCGGAGCGAATGTGTGTCCGGGTCGGGTCCGCCAACATCTGCGCTCTCTCTTCGACTTTAAAACTGAGATCAAACACACAGAACAATTTATGTCCCATTTATTTGTAATATACACTACCAGCCCGAAGGTTACATCGGATACAATTTTAATGTTTTTAAAAGAAGTCTCTTCTGCTCACCAAGGATGCATTTATTTGAGAAGAAAAAAAACAGTAATATTGTGAAAGTTATGAACTCAAGTTTCCTTACTTGTCTCCCTTTGTGACCGTGACAGGTGAGGTGGCAGCTGGTGTCGGGTCGGATGTGCAGGGAGGAGGTGTTCCACACACACGTGAAGGTGTTTCTAAAATCATTATAACACTCCAGAGCTGGAGAAAGAGCAACACAAGCTTAATCTGCTGAGTGACACACACACACACACTCACACACAAAACTGGCCTGTAGTTCTTACTTTGATCTGCAAGCGCTGAATACAGGCATGACATCATCATCATCGTCATCATCATCGTTCCGAGTCTGCATGATGCCGTTTTCCTCTCAGCACACATCTGTAAATCTGACAGAGAGAGAGATTTTTTATTTAAATTTTCATACACCTTTATTGTCACAATTTAGCTTTGAATTATTCACACTTCATCCAACAAGAATTTTATATATACACACACATATGTATAAAAGTCAACACCAATTAATTTCTCTCTTCTTTCTTTCCATGTCTTTCTTTCTTCAGTTAATGAAATTAAGGTTTTTGATGAAAACATTCCAGGATTTTCTCCATATAATGGACTTCAATGGGAACCAAACGGTTCAAGGCCCAAAAGACGTTTGTGACTCTCCTGTTCGAACTTGTTCATTAAAATGAATGAATCTTTGTCCGAGTCAATTAGTTCATTTCGCTCGTTGAATGGCCCAAATGATTCGAAAAAGATTTGTTCATTTTGATGAACGAGTTCGAACAGGAGAGTCACGAACGCGCATCACAGAACAGAGCAAGGCGAGCATTTGAGCTTATAAAACTTAAACTTTGTTATTTATCTATTAAATGAGCGATCGTTTCACTTGATAAGACCCTTATTCATCGTCTGGTGTCGTTTAAAGCCCTTTGAACAGTTTGCACTGAAACTCTCATTTGGACCTTGAACCGTTTGGACCCCATTGAAGTCCATTATATGGAGAAAATCCTGGAATGTTTTCATCAAAAACCTTAATTTTTTTTCGACTAAAGAAAGAAAGACATGAACATCTTGGATGACATGGGGGTGAGTAAATTATCAGCAAATTATTTTTTTTTTTAAGTGAACTACTCCTTTAAACACACCAGATTTCTACAAACAGTGAACCGTCCACCCACGTGTCGCAAACTCGACTAGTCTCGCGCCCGCCCCAGAAACAGAGGAACACACACACACACACACACACACATGGCTCCCGGCACTAGGAGTTTGTTTTTTCTTGTTTTCCAGATTACTAATATTGCAGTGCCTGATAAACCTTTTCCTTGACCGGAATAACTGGACCATAAACCGACCGTCTGAAGGAAGAGTCCTCACAGAGATAAAAACCGATCGCTGAAGGGTAAATATCCATAAACACACACTACACACACGGAACATTTATTAGTCACGCTAATAAGTGAATTGAGAGAGAGATTGTGAGAGAGACTTGATTATATGAATATTAATAAGATAAAGTGTGCAGTTGTTGGCCAGAGCTAATGACGAATAAAGTGTGTGCGCTCATTCCCCACCAAACTCACACACTCGAATGAGTGATAGGTGGAAAAACCCAAAGCCACACACACTCATCACCCACAGCCTCAGGTTTACGAGATACAGGCTTCAGTGTCGTCACACACACACACACACACACACACACCCGAACGACCTGGTGATGATGACGGGAACATAATGCATCATTACCAGTGTGTGATATTATATATATATATATATGTGTGTGTGTGTGTGTGTGTGTGTGATGTATAATCATATAAACGGCAGAAGAAAACTATTCAGTGTTTAAACTCAATCATAACACTTTTTATGAAGCGATCATTGCCAGTGTGTAATATATAATAATATAATATATATTTCAATGCTGTGGAATATTGTCAACCTCTTTGATTTATCCTTTTTTTCCTCCTGCTTGAATGAACCGTAAATAATAATCGGAGAAATGAAGAAAACTATTCACGGTTTAAACTCAACAATCATAAAACTCTGAAAGCAACATATTTCAGAAATATGCTCAAAACAGTAAATTGATGAATATGACACACATGAACCGGGAATGATGTAGAAACACATCAAATCTTTCTAAAATTTGAGCTTTCGTTCATTAGTATTGAAGGAGAATGTGTGTGTGTGTGTGTGTGTGTGTGTGTGTGATGATGATTCTTATTCCTCTCAGATATTCATTAATTTCATTCATAATCATAATTAACACACTAATATTTCTCTACAAATAACTCTACAGAGTGAATAAAGTGTGTTACATACGTGTGATGAACGGAGACGTCCCGGCGCTAAGCTGCACTCACACACTCATGTTCCAGTCTGAGAGCGCTCTCTCTCACACACACACACACACACACACACACACACACACGCATGCGCGCGTGAAACAGGTCATGGATAACCAGCCTGGGCTGAGGTGACATTTATACTAAAGATCAGGGCAGGAAACGAGAAGTGTGTAGGAAGCAGTTTCTGTCCTGGCCATTCAGATCAACACACACACACACACACACACACACTCACACACACACTGCAGGCTTTATGCTATATGTGATATACTGCAGGAAACACATTACGTATGTATGTGTGTGTGTTTTGTGTGTATTTGTGATTGTGTGTGAGTGTTTGTGTGTGTGAGTGGTTGTGTGTGTGTGTGTGTGTGTGTGTGTGTGTATGTCATGGCCACATGGTATTTCCGAGAAGCTTTGCACCAGAGAATAGACCACAGTTTTGTGGTTACGCTCCTGAAACCCCTTTACTCTATCTATCTATCTATCTATCTATCTATCTATCTATCTATCTATCTATCTATCTATCTATCTATCTATCTATCTATCTATCTATCTTCTGTCTATCTATCTATCTATCTATCTATCTATCTATCTATCTATCTATCTATCTATCTATCTATCTATCTATCTATCTATCTATCTCGCAGCTCGTTTAATGATCTGAACAACTAAGCGCAACTGCTTTCAATACGTTTAATAAAAGCTGGACCAGTGTTGGACATTCAGTGGCTTTAATATATGAATATAATAATACAGAGCCTCGTTCAGGACGCATGCAGACGTGCAACTGAGATAAAACAACGATTCACTGTTTCTGCAAGTTTCCAGCTCACGTAAAGCCTTATGCGTTCTAATAATAGCTAATAATAATTGCAATAAATGGTTACATATAAATGGTTGCAAAGCAAGACATCTTTAATGTTTTTGTGTGCATGGTGTGAGTGAGATAATGCCTGTGATGGAGTGAAGATGAAGGAGTGTGTGTGAGAGCGTTTGACCGCACACACACACACACCCGAGGGGCTGCACCTGCTCTCACATTGTGGGAACAGGAGAAGGAAACGACACACACACACACACAGGTGTGTGTGCTGCTCTCATTTCACTCTTTCAGAAAAACAAAACTCCATCAGTTATTGTTGATATCAGTGGATGTTTTATATGAGCAGGAATAACTGAGAATGATGTTTATAATAACTTCCAGTATCAGATGAATTCATCAGACATCATAAACTATGACCTTTGAGCTAAATTAAATGTTTAAATTCACATGCGCTTTCCACAATACACATCATTTCAAAGCAGCTTTACAGTAAATGTCCACATTACAGTTTACAGTGATCCGCTGTTATCAGAGACTGTCTGAGTTCTGCGTTTCAGAAATGCACAAAACACAGTTATATTGTAAGATTTAATGAGTCTAATAACGTGTCCTGTGATGTCATGCATTTATCAGTACCAAGAAATCAGGCCGAGCCCCAGGAACGCGACCTCATCCTCATCCTCTACTCTGAGTAAAACCAGCCGTTGCATCAGCTTCGCCATCAGCGCATTAGGCAACACAGGATGGGATCGTAAAGCTCGTTTCAAAATGTGTGACGTGATACAGAGGTTAAAATATCTATTCTATTTCCAATATCTTCTGCTTTTTCATTTTAGGTTCAATATTAGTGTGTGTGTGTGTGTGTGTGGGGGGGGGGCACTATAAAGTCACTATGAAAAATGTAAAACTTGAATAAATTCCGCCAAGCTGCTCAACATTTTTAAAAGTGCAGGATCCGATAAGAGGATTTTCAATGTGTACAATTTCAACCATTTTTCAATTCAATTCAAATTTATTTGTATAGCGCTTTTCACAATAAGTATTGTTTCAAAGCAGCTTTACAGCAAGTGCATTACACAATTTTTGGTTCTTTCATTCATCAATTCTTAAAATAAACTCGTTTTTCTTAGTGTGAAGAGCATTTCAATCACCCTTTTTCCACTATAAAGAGCCTTCGGTGGAATGGAAAGATTCAGTGCATGTAAAACGTTCTTCACGAAACCTGATGCAAAACCTTTTGAAGAGTGAAGAAAGTCTGAATAAATTACGGTCATTGTCAAAAAAATATAAATTTGACCTAAAGTTGTAATAAAGGAATAATGTAGTAGTCTACTCTTAACTCTTTAAACCATTGCAAGAAACAGTCTAATTATAGGACAGATTGAAACAAAATTACAGTTTCATCAACAACTTTTCCATTTTGACCTTTAATGAAAAAATGTCTTTGACCTACTGGTGGAAACTGCCATTAAAGCTCACCTTTAAAAGCTGATACTCATGATCAAGAAATGCCATAATATGTGGAGCATATCTCGTGAGCTTTGATGTCTATTTCATAAGAACTACAGCAATGAAACTATGTCTGTATAACGTTCAGTTCCAGCACAGGACGACCTTACACCATCGTCACAGTCTCCTTCAGTCAGAGATGAATGAACTTTATTCTGCGACACACAGTTACTCAACTTTAGCTGAACCACATCATTATTTTATACATGAACATCATGTGTTTCTTCATTGGCCGTTTGACTGAGTGGGATTTCTCATTTAATATTGTACACATTTCTAAAGCCTATTGCATTTGATTTCAGAATTCTGCTTAGAAACACTGGCAGGACCGTCCTGCGAGAGCAGTCTGGTGGCGATCGTGTATTTCCATGTCATGAGGCGAGTCATAATGAAGGAGACGGGAGATCATTACATTAACAGTTTGGATTCTCACACTCTAAAACACTTGGGTTACTGGGTTATTTTTTGTGTTTAGGTGGTGTTTGTGCAACCCAGATCCTACTGTAAGTTAGACGTAACAATCCAATGTTTGGGTAGTTTTTGTGTAACCCAGGTCTTGGGTCAGACGTAACAACCCAGTGTTTGGGTAGTTTTTGTGTAACCCAGATCCTGGGTCAGACATAACAACCCAATGTTTGGGTAGTGTTTGTGTAACCCAGATCTTGGGTCAGACATAACAACCCAGTGTTTGGGTAGTGTTTGTGTAACCCAGATCTTGGGTCAGATGTAACAACCCAGTGTTTGGGTAGTTTTTGTGCAACCCAGATCCTGGGTCAGACATAACAACCCAATGTTTGGGTAGTGTTTGTGTAACCCAGATCTTGGGTCAGATGTAACAACCCAGTGTTTGGGTAGTTTTTGTGCAACCCAGATCCTGGGTCAGACGTAACAACCCAATGTTTGGGTAGTTTTTGTGTAACCCAGGTCTTGGGTCAGACATAACAACCCAATGTTTGGGTAGTTTTTGTGTAACCCAGGTCTTGGGTCAGACGTAACAATCCAGTGTTTGGGTAGTTTTTGTGCAACCCAGATCTTGGGTCAGATGTAACAACCCAATGTTTGGGTAGTTTTTGTGTAACCCAGATCCTGGGTCAGACGTAACAACCCAGTGTTTGGGTAGTTTTTGTGTAACCCAGATCCTGGGTCAGACGATAACAACCCAATGTTTGGGTAGTTTTTGTGTAACCCAGGTCTTGGGTCAGACGTAACAACCCAGTGTTTGGGTAGTTTTTGTGTAACCCAGGTCTCTGGGTCAGACGATAACAACCCAGTGTTTTGGTAGTTTTTGTGTAACCCAGGTCTTGGGTTCAGACATAACAACCCAGTGTTTGGGTAGTTTCTGTGTAACCCAGATTCTGGGTCAGACGTAACAACCCAGTGTTTGGGTAGTTTTTGTGTAACCCAGGTCTTGGGTCAGACATAACAACCCAGTGTTTGGGTAGTTTTTGTGTATAACCAGATCCTGGGTCAGATATAACAACCCAGTGTTTTGGTAGTTTTTGTGTAACCCAGGTCTTGGGTCAGATGTAACAACCCAGTGTTTGGGTCATTTCTGTGTAACCCAGATCCTAGGTCAGCTATAACAACCCAGGGTTGGGTTCACATACTTTTTGTGACCTCTTCAGGAGAGAGCAGTGCAGCTCCGTCAAAATGGTCAAATGTGACATGTCAAACTTTTCCCATGATGGAATGCACATGCATAAAATAAATGTATGCAATATGTATTCAAAACTATTAAAATATGCTATTCTGAATAATCTGGTAAAAAAAAGGAATTATCATGCAAACCAGTGGTTGCATGGAGTATTATTTTTTTTTAAGTTTAGAGGATTTAAGTTAATCTGTTAACATTAATAAATGTATGAAGTAAAAAAAAATTAATCAACCCCATATGATGGGTTAAATAAACAACCCAATTTGCTGGGTAAAATTAACCCAACATGTGTTCTGTCCTATATTTACCCAGCCCTCGTGTTGAAAATAAGGCAAGAGTGGGTATCTGAAAGTGGCTATCTGAGGTTATGAGGAAGGTTAACACTGTAATACTGACTCTTGCATGTATTGAATGTTTTCGCAACACTCTTAAAAATAAAGGTCTTTATTGGCATCCATAGTTTCATGAGGAACCCTTAACATCCATGGAATCTTTCCATTCCACAAACAGTTCTTTACTGTGGAAAATGTTTCTTTATATTTTTAAAATGTTTTCTTTGTACTAAAAAGTTATTTTAGAACTGATCCCTGAGAGATTGTTTGGTGAACAAAACATTGGCATTGAAGAAGAAGAAAATGGGATGAAAAAAACTTTTTGGAACCTTTCAGTTTACAACTTCACACAGGAACAAGTGAGTAACACAAGAATACAGATCCAGATAATGATTCATATAAGGATGTAGTAGCGCTTGAGTCATTACTATCAAAAACCTTACAAAAACCTCAAAAGCGCACAATGACTTCAGGCATTCGAGTTTTCACTTTAGGTACTGATCCTAATTATTTCTGGTGGATTTGGTAACACTTGAGTGACTACAATGATCTTCACTTTAGAATTGGCAACACATTATTCATTATTCAATTATGAACCTTAGTAGTCACGGGAAAAAACAGTAATGATCATCTAATAGTGATCTATGAACTATTCAACTATTAATTCAGTGCTATTAATAACTAATTCATTATTCAGAGTTTCTTGATAGATAATAGTAATTATACTAGTTAATAGAGCATTACTTGTTTGTTACAGTTTTCTAACATGTGAAATAGTCAATAAATACTAAAGCAGCAAAACACAACGACACACTACAGTCATTGCTGAATATTTGAATCTCAAACGTGAAGAAACTGAGAAGAACTTTATAGGGAATTTCCACGACCCTCAGCCAGTCTTAGACTTCCTCGTCTATTTGTGCTGCGCACATTATTTTAAGCGCATTTTATGCAACTTTCAACTTTAAATTATAAGAAATATTTTTTTTCCTTTGCAAATATTATTTTAAACTATTACATCAAAAACAAACTAATAACCAATTTTCAAAATCATTTTCATTTTTTTTTTTTGAGTTAGTGACCTTAATATTAAATTTGACAATTTATGTGTATGGGGAGAAAAGAAAAGTTAAATAAATATTTACTTTTAAATTGTATATATATAGTAGCTATATTTTTTAAAATAAGCAAAATTACAGCTTGATTGGAAATTACGGTAGGCTAAATAAATGTACCGTAACTTCCAATCAAGCTGAAATTTTGTTTAAATTATGCAAAAATGAAAATGTTTTTATTTTCAAAATATTTTTTTTAAATGAAACATTTCTTGAGATAAAATTATCAAGCTGTAATTTTGTTTAAATATTGCAAATATCTGATTTTAATTTTGTTTTAGAAATTGGCTACATACACGCTAGGCTACAACAATTATTCGAAAATGCCCTCGAGTAATATCTAGTCACTTGTGAACATGTTCAAGTGAAAGCAGTAGTGGGAGTGAATTTGCCATTGGGCAAAAAAGAGCCCATTTGAGGAAACACATTTATAACACATCAGGATACAGAGAACTAGAAGTTCTCTGAATACTATATTTACATGTTAAAGTAGGCTAGGCTAACCAACTTTTGCTTGACGAGGTGTTCATATCGCTTGTGTTTCAGTCACTCATTTCGGCCATTACAACCTCTGAATTGAGATCCAAACTGACAATTTATTGAGGCGAAACCGAAACAGAGATAAACTTTCACAGCTTTGTGTTTCAGGTCGTGTCAACAGCATTAAATCAACATCCCTGAGGGAAACGGTAAAGTCCGTCCGAAGAAAAAAAACATACTTCTTCATAAACAGCATTATGACCTTTATATGCTCGAGCACAACATATGTGACTGACACAAACCAAACGGGTTCATCCCTCAAAACCAACCGACCTAACTTACTTTGACAAGATAACAAAAACAAAATACCGCTTCATTAAACCACTAGCGATGGAGGGTTTGAGATAACGTTTAAAGTTGCTTAAAACAGGTAATCTAGACATTTAGGTCGGTGAAAAACGAGTGGAATTAGGCTACACACACCCACCACACACACACATCTCTCTCTCTCTCTCTCTCTCTCCCTCCTCCCTCTCTCTCTCTCAACATTCAGCGAGCTTATTGATGATTTCTAACTCTCATTTTCACTAAAATATTTGCAAGCTGAAGCAAAGATGGGGTGAATTATAGTCAATTTATCAGGCTATATGTTTCATCCTAGAATCGCCAAAATCTAAACCACAAACACACACATCAAAGTGGATTACGAGAAAAGCGAGCCTACATCCTCCAGCACTCACACCTTTGCTGTCACATCCTCTGTCCCCTAAAACTTTCCACTAATCACAAACACCATCATCCATCCCAGCAGTCACACACACACACACACACACACATTAGGGCTCCTAATTCAGTGTTAAGTTGTGGAAATAGTTTGCTTGGTTCATCCGATTAACAGCTCATGTTCATCTCAACTGAACTGTCAATGCATTTTAAACCCGTGAACCAGCGCTCGTGTTTCATCCGGTAATGCTCATTAATGGATGACCGATTTCAGGGTCAAAATTACGATTTCAATTGTTTAAATTAAAATCAGTCTGAGAGCTTGACATCGGCTTCTGAGATACAAATACATTCCAGAAAATGACCATCGTTTCTTGGCCCTAAATAACCCGTAACTCATGAAGAAACTGACCTGCTCTCCTCCATCTTTCCGTCGTCCAGCGGGAGCTCAAACTTTCAGACCTTGATTTACTCAAGGCTTTTGAGATATAGGGTTTCCCTTTTCGTTATATCTTTATCTCTCTCTCTCTGTGTGTTTTCGTTTGAAGAGTTCACAATGGTAAAATCCTTGTGGTTTATTTCTCGCTTCTGTCGAAACCGCGTCTCACTTCTGTCATAAAAGCTCCTCTAAAAATCCCCTCGATTTCTTTCCTTAAAATCTCCGTCACAGGCACAGAAATGCGTTTTCCTCTTCCTAAATGACGTTATTTCGGTGATTTGACCTGAAAAGGCTACGAACGGGAATGCATTTAGCATGTTTTCCCCTAATATGAATATTTATGTCTACATTTTAGACTAGTTTCTTCAAAATTGCTACAACATTTTAATAACTTTTAGTAGGTCTAATCGGGCCTACCTACAATTTGCAACAAATTTACATTATTAAGGCCAATTTTAAAAAATGTGTTGGCCTATTTTCAAAACCCATTTTACATCACATTTTTAATGTAGGCTATGGACTTGTTTTGTATTTTCAAAAACGCTTTTGAACTTGAATGTACATTGACTTGTTTTCTACAGTTTGTTACTAAATTGGTATAAAAAGACTTGAACTTGCACTGATTTTTGTAATGTAATCTAATGAGAATCTGCTCAGACCACAGTCTATGGCTCAGACCTGTAACTTTAGCGCCCCCTTCAGGATGGTGTGCATCACGTGTACACGGTATACACATCGGTGTCCATCATGAGATATGTGTCAATTACTTTTGTTTGATTTGTTCATTGCAAACATCAGAAAGTCTGTACATTTTGGCAATAAACCAGTTTTGCAATTGAGTGTTAAATAATTTCGATTAACTAAGATTTCTGATTGTTTAAACTTCCGGCCATGCCTATTTCAGATTCTATATTTCAGAGATTCTACATGCATGTTCAAAATCCCCATTGTTTCGCCATTTTGATTAGGTGTTGAAACAAACAAGCGTTGGTCAAGCGCCTGTACGATTTCAACACTGCCGAAACCCCTGCTGACCTCAAAAACACAAGATCATCATGTCACAATCTAAGACCTGTCGAGACACTCAGATGTTCGTCATAATGTCATTTAAATGTCATTACAGTTTTTATCAGTCGCTTTGGTGCATTTCTCAGATCAGAATTAAAATTCTCACAACGGCCTTTTCAATCTTCACATCATCATCATCATATACGTTTTTGAAAAGTATACGTTTCTAAAAGTATAAAATTAAAAGTTTCTCATTTCTTTGAACAAGTTGCTTTGGTACATCTTGCAGATGATTACAATTCTCTGCTATTCCTTCATTATCAGTTGCTTATGTTGATCAAAATGTATTATAATGTGTCTCTGTTGAATAGTCTCTCCCCATTAGTTCAAAAGTATAACCGTAAAAGTGTAACTGTGAATCTTGTCCAGTCTCTTGCAGTCAAACTCCCACACACACTAAGGTGTGTAACCGACAATTTGTAAATCAAATCTAAACTTTATTCATAGTTTACATCAGAAGATCTCCAGACTGATTGTTATCCGTACACAAGGACACAAGCACTCCTTCTGGTGCACTGACAGATATTTACTGTTGAGAGATGAACTGAGGATTGTGAACTGACTGGCTTAGGAGATCTCATGGTGTTTCGCGATTTGTACAAACTGTTTTGAGAAATGCACCTATATATTTTACAGACAGACAGACAGACAGACAGACAGACAGACAGACAGACAGACAGACAGACAGACAGACAGACAGACAGACAGACAGACAGACAGACAGACAGACAGACAGACAGACAGACAGACAGACAGACAGACAGACAGACAGACAGACAGACAGACAGACAGACAGACAGACAGACAGACAGACAGACAGACAGACAGACAGACAGACAGACAGACAGACAGACAGATAGATAGATAGATAGATAGATAGATAGATAGATAGATGATAGATACTTCTTATAACTTCTTTAAAAAAATCTATTCTAAGAACGTTTTACTAACCTTCCCGTAACGAAAATGTTATCTGAATGTTCTCTGACCGAATGTCCCTAACCCTAACGAAAATAAACGTTACTTTTTTGTTCTTTAGTTTTTGTGCTAACGTTTTGAGACCGTAATTAAATACCAGATTATTATATTAACGAATGTTTGTTTATAACTTTGAGAGAAGTTTTGACAGCGTTCTAACTCTACTTCACTGTAATCGACAGGCGGAACGTTGTTTCTGGAGCTCGTGTTTCCTGACCGACTCTTTGTTTTGGCGCACACGGAGAATTCACATGTTAGCTTGAAAACACCCAGCGCTTTATTTTATTCTTATGTTTGTCTACATTTATTTTTACCAGCTTGACCATGTCAGCATCACTGATCCGAAGAGGACTTGAACTGTTCAGCGAGAAAGGTAACTGGTCGACTTTTGATGTAGACGGCTAATTTTGAATAATAATAATAATAATAATATGCTAAGTATACTAGCAGGCAGACTAATTCAGTGCACTTCAAGTGTTGTACACCAACAAGCAATTTTGTACCAAGGATATTTTAGTTGTAATTAAATTGTAGCAAAGCATAACTTTAAGTATATTTAGTGTGCTAAATTGGAACAACTTCAAGAATACTATAAGTATGTGTAGGGACTAGTTACATGTTTGATAAGTGATATTTAAATTTACTTTATTTGTGTTACAAGAACATTAAAAATGTATTACAGGTGTAGCAATATACCATAGGTGTATTATATTTGTATGTTCAAATACTATAAATTGCACACTTTGTCTACAATAACAAATGCACTTTGTACAATATACTATTGTATTATACTATAATGAATTTTGAAACTATACTTTGTGTGTTAATGCACCGTTACATTGATCATTTTCAGCAAACATTAAAAAATATACTAAAGTGCAATTGAAGTAAAGTTCAAATAAATACACTTAAAATAGAGAGTTTTTACTTCAAGTATAATTTTCTAATATATATATAATATAAACTTTCTATTCATCAAAGAATCCTGAAATAAAAATGTAAAAAACTGTTTTCAACATGGATAATAATCATACATGTTTTTGGAGCATAAAATCATCATATTAGAGTGATTTGTGAAGGATCATGTGACACTGAAGACTGGAGTAATGATGCTGAAAATTCAGCTTTTTTCAGAGGAAGAAATTACATTTTAATATATATTAACATAAAAAAGTCATTTTAAATTGTCATAATATTTCACAATATTACTGTGTTTTTTGTGTATTTTTTATTAAAAAATTGCAGCCTTGGTGAGCAGAAGAGACTTCTTTTAAAAACATACAAAATCTTACCGATCTTAAACTTGACCGGTAGTGTGTGTTTGTGTGTGTGTGTGTGTGTGTGTGTGTGTATTCTAAAGGAAAATTATTTTAAATTGTGTTCAAAGTTGTATTGTGAAAATGAAAACCATGAAGATGAAAAGATGGTAAAATTGTTGTTAGTATATTTGTAATGTACTTTTAAAAAAGGACATATATTTCAAATGCAATAAAGTATACTTGTTTTCACCAGGGTAAGTTTGTAGTAGCTATTAGTGTGAAATCAAAGGTTCAGTGATATCCAGAAGTGTGTTTGTGTCTGTAGATGCAGCGACGCGTCAGGCCGAAGAAGAGCAGCTCTCGTAAGAGTGCGCTGATGAAGCGGATCGGCTCTGATAAACAGGGCGTCCAGAAGCGGATCCGGCAGATCCAGAGACCCGGAGGATCCTCACGGAGAAGCACAAACACAGTCAAAGACAAACACATCCGCTCCGCTCTGGGTAAATCTCTCGTCCTCAAACCTCATCGCTCCGTCTGTAACGTTACGCCAGCTGAACGATGTTTCTGCTTTTCTCAGACGATTACAGAAAGAAACAGAAGAAGAGCAAACTGGGATTAAATCTGAAGTATTTCCTGTCGTCCGCCAGTAAAACTCAGAGCAGCCACGCCACCAAGGTCTGAGTCTCTCCGGCCGAACACTGGCCTTCTCACACTGAGCTAGCTAACCCTGAGCTAGCTAACCCTGAGCTAGCTAACCCTGAGCTAGCTAACCCTGTGTGTTCGTACACTGCTGTAATCTGGGTTAACGTCCTGATTTGCATATTCATGTGTCAGTGTCACTGATTGGACAAACGCACCACATGACTCATATAAAGGACACTTTTCACAGATTGTGACGCGGTTTAACGGTCATTAGCATCATTTTTTATTATTATGTACATTTATAACAATATACATTACAGTATTATATTAACTCTAATCAACTTTTAGGTCGTTATTTTTACGTGCAAATCACAATCTGGCAAAAATCAAACTGGATATGTATTAATATTTGTGGTCTCTTTAAAAAACGTGCATGTTTTCACTGGAAAATTAAGTTACTTTTAGCCGCAAATTATCTTTTTTGACATGCATAACACAAACGGTCTATTACTAGAATGATTTCCTTTTTTACGATGGTTTGACTTATCATAGATAACTTGACTATAACTGAGAGAACATCTCTCTGTCTTCTGACTGTGTTATCAATCTCTCTATTTTTCCCTCTTTTTTAATGTTTTTTTGCTATTTAAGCAAATGGGAACATGCTAATGCTAATCATCTAGTCTGAAACCTGCTAAAGATCCGTTCGAACCATGGACGATAACTTTTCTAAATATTAAAGAATATCCCACACCACAGAAAAATTATATTGGCGAAATCACTTTTTTTCAGCTAACGAATGATACAAACATTGACAGCCAATCAGAATCCATCGTGCTTTAAGAAGCGTGAGCATTTAAAGAGACAGACGACAGGCTCCAGCGCTTATAATAAACAGAACAATATCGTACAATGGTGTGGACGCCGCTAATATAGTTATTGTTATGGTTCTGGTTCTCGCTCTTAGCCTAAACTCGTCTAATCACGCTAATCCGGCTAATCTGACTCCGCTAAAACGCTCCTCTAAACAAGGTTAAGAGCGGGGATCAGAAGGAGGATAACCCGGGTTAAACGCAGTGTGAAAAGCCCTATTCAATCAGTGATGGTATATTACGTATGTTAAATGATTAATAAATGTATGTTTTGTTTAGAATCGTAGAGCAGAAACCCAGTCGCCGCGCTTGTCATCAACCGGATCTGAACCCGCCAGAAAGCCGTCGGCGGCAGGAGTCCGTCTTCACGGAGGACGAAGTTCCAGAAGTTCCAGAAGGAGTATTTCTCAAATCTGTAACGTCTGTGAGGACTTTATCCCGCAGGACCGTGATGATCATCCTCGTGGAGTCGATGCTGGATCGCAGAAAATTTTTTCCTCAACTTTTGTTTGTGTAACCATGTTTCTTTTCATGCTTCACCACTGAAGTGAATAAACACACCTTCTGTTGTTCATCACAAACCCTCGAGGGAAACTAAAGTCACCAACACATTCGCCGTCGTCATCGAACAGGAGAATGAAGCATTTCTGGATGGCCGAGTGTCTCCTGTGTCGAAGAAACACAGATGCACCTTTAGACAACCTTGCAAACTGAGTTAAGTTTATTTGTTGAGAAATAAAGAAGTTGTGCCGATCTGACTCAGAATAAATGTTGCGTTTTTCCATCAGGTCTGAACACTGGCTGCATGTATTTTTCTCAAATATGTATTTTGGATCGTTTTTAATCCAAAAAAGCTACGGACTGCAGCTTTAACACAAGTCCTTCTGTTCCAGAGATCATATTTTATCTCTTAAAACTCATCTTTGATCACCAAAATTACATATTTAAATGTTTTTTTTTCTTGAGACACCATCGCCTAATTTAGTATGTCTGGTTCTATGAATATGCAAATGAGCCCCGCCTCCACTCACTCAGAGATCCACTGGTTGACGATCACACGTTGATCTGATTGGTTTCAAGATGGTTTGTGACGTCAGAAACACCAGCGATTTCACAGCGTGTTTTTGAGACTGTCTTTGGCCATGTCCACACTAATACGTACGTTTTCGTTTGAAAACGTATATTTTCTCTCCGCTTTGGCCTTCCGTCCACACTGAGACGCCGTTTTAAGTCAACAAAAACGTATCGTTTGGAAAACGCTCTCCGAAGTGGATAAATTTGAAAACGCTGTTTTGCGTTGTAGTGTGGACAGTACGAATGACGTAAGTTTAGTCATGTGATTCATGTAGTACCAATAGATATTGTTTATCATGTTTATCAACATGTTTATCACATGTTTATCAGTATTGTGCCTGTTATGTGTTATTCATTTTTACACTATTGCTAAAATATGTTACTTTCTATGTACTTAATATGTGCTATTCTTCATAGTACTGCAAACATGACAGATAATGTACTCACAGATTTGCAGTCCTGCGGCAAAACAGGAGAGCAGTCGCATTTTAGACCAAATATATGGTGACTGACTGCGACCTGGACACATCAGTGATGGTGAGATATTTTGCTAAATAAAATTATCCTGTTATTGTGCGAAAACATTATTTATTTTCCCATCTGTATCATCTCAGTGAGCTTTTGTGAAGTTTCACGCATGCGCAGTAAAGTGAATTTAGAAGTTTCTCATCTCATCCACACCGAAACGTCGGAAAACGCCTGAAAACGCTAGTGTGGATGAAGAGCGTTTTAAACGAAAACCCCGTTTTCAAATCTATCCGGATTAATGTGGATGTAGCCTTTGGTTCACTGCAGTTTTAAGGAGGAAATACTCAGCAATGCTGTCCACTTATGAACTTACACATGTGTGTGTTAAAGCTTAGTAAAGTCATTGCGACGCTGCAAAAGACGCGAGCGCGACGGTAAAACTAGCGCGTGTTTGCATTGAAAAGTGGTGGAAAAGTAGCTCAGTTCTGTGAGAAGCGGCCCTTATGCTCTCCAAGGCAGGATTTATTTAATAACATATAATAATATTTTTTGATGAACATAAAGTTCTAAAGAGGAGCATTTATTTGAAATATCACTGCAACATTTTTAATATATTTACTGTCACTTTTGATCAATATTTTTAAAAAAAAAAACCAAACATTTGAACATGTGGCATTCCGACTACCTTTTAACACTTGTATGCAAATCGCCCGCAGTGAGATCCAACGAACACACACACACGAATACGAATCAATATTATTTCTCTTAATAGCTTGGCCAAGTCGTGGTTTCCCACATACACTTATCTAAAGTAATTAAACGCACTCAAATGTAGGTTCATCAAACAGCATTCGCTGCCCTAAACGGAAATAACTTCATCTACAAACCAAGTAGGCCTACACATGAATTAATGCCAAATATTAGTCGTTACTGATCTGACACGCAAACTTGCGGGAACATTAATGTACTTGGGTGAACAATTTTAGAGTCAGTCACAATTAAATTATATGTTTACAATTTATTGACAAGGTAGAACAATAATTCCAATTCATCAATTCACTGTAATAACAATTCGGAAATCAAGGACTTAAAGAAATGTTTACTATGAAAAACTATGGAGAAGTAGAGTCAAAAGTTGACACATGACATGTTGGTAATCGTTTCTATAAGTGAAAGTATTTTGAACTGAGGATAGGCACATATTCTGCATGACATGACTGAGATTTTCGTATAAAGAGCTCGTCTCTCATGTATACTGACAGACAGAAACAAGACCTCGAGCATTACACATCTACAGAAACAAGACAGCATTACACATCTACAGAAGATGCCAAACGTAAGTGATTCGACTGGTACTCGAAACCTAAAAATGTCTATTTCGTACAATTTAAACATGTTTTTCCACTGGCATTGATGTTTGTGTTCCGCCTCGTAGAAAAACAACAGTTTAATGGGGTTCTATATGGAAATCTATGGTTCTTTAATCAATTTTAAAGAATTCCTAATGCAAAAAAAGTTCTATTCAAGGAGAAATGAAACTGTGTGCAGATGTGATGTAAATGCAAAGACATGCTCGAGTCTCCCACAGAAATCCCCCATTTATTAAACTCCAAACATTATTAAAGCCCACAGAACACTGTTTTGAACACTGGCTGGACACGGACTGCAGCTTTAAATGTTATTTTTATTACAGAATTTATATTTCTACTTAAAATATCATTATTGATCAATAGAAATATAAAGGATAACATATAGGCTTCAATATACTTTTACAAATGCCATTGATATGATCACTGAAATACTTAATATTGAAATCTAAAAGAGAAGAATAAAACTCCAAACAGAAACACACCAGTGAACAACATTGGACCCTCTTTGGACATTAGAAACGCTGCTAGATCTGTGATTCTCCTTCTAATCTGTGCTTTAGTTGATCCGGCTCAATGTGCCTCTGTAGTTCAGGATCTTCAGTGGTTTTGAATGATTTCTGATCTGTTCTTCAGCCTTCTGCTCCTCCTCTCCCAGTGCCGAGAACGAGGCAGTGTGTTCCAGAGCCCTGCAAGGTGAGTGAATCTGTAATCTTTATTAATTATCAGGATATTTATAAAAGTTCAAGCTTTTGATTGTGCATTTAAAGTGAAAGGCTTTCTGCAGCGCCAGACTGATTATTGATCAGGACCAGCTGAACCAGTCAAACCAGTGGATTCCTGTAAACATGGGTGTCAAACTCAGAGTTGATTCAATGTGCGATTTCCAAACAGTGTTTTAGCGCCCGTGAAAGGAGACGTCATTTCACACCATTAGGCTATATTAGCATGATTACGAGATTCCAACTTTTAAAAAGCGTTCACATCCTTGTAACTCATAAATACAACTTGTAAACTTGTTGATGGTTCTCATTGCAGTTGGTGGGGATGCATGAGTCTCTCCATAGCGGAGAGCGCCACCAACCGGCCGCTCAGCAGTACTGCAATGAACACTGGGTAATGCATGTTACTAAACTCTGTAGAACATGGAAATAAAACTAAGATACTAGAACAGAACTAGCTACAGGGTACTTAAATTTGACTTTTTGTAATGTAAGTATTGGAAAATCCTTGAAAACAGCCATCTTTATAAAGATTCTTGAAAAGCGCTTACATTTTTGAAAGATTATTAGTGTTTAATTTTATTGATGAACATTTTTTTCACACATAATGAATCTGCAGTCCGTCTTATAGAGCTATTTCTCATGACTGAGTGTGATATTACTCATAAATATCAGAGAATATGATACATATTTCAGTCTAGGTCAATATTCAAAGGAGAAAAATCGGTTTGAATAAGGAAAGTGATATCTCTGTCATCGGATCCTTTCAATGGTCACGGTTCCACAGTCACTGCATCCACTGCACTTATTGGTTTATTCTTATTTATCTTTTTATCTTTTTTAGAATTTAAAAGATAATATAGATATTGTTTGATAAGTGAGATCTCTGATTGACATCCTTGAAAACCAAAAAAGGAGTGTGTGAAAGTCCTGGAATTTCATTTTACAGTGTGCGCTAAAATTGTTGACTGTCATTAATGAAAGTTTTGAGATGTTTGAAATAAACACAGTGTTAAATCATGACATTATGTGTGTTTCCAGATTAAAACACAGAAGGATGTCTTGATCATGGCGGCTCTGCTGGATCACAGGAGATTTCAGGACAGGGACTCGCAGGTCATTACTTTCATGTATTCTACCTCAATAAAAGGACATAAAAATATACATTATAAAGTATTTGTCATTCATCAGATCAAGTGTCACTTCTTATGTTTGATGTTTTTGGTGATTTTAAAGTCGACGTCTGAGGTTCAGCTCAAGCATGTAGAGAATAATATGTCAAGCTTGCTGTAAAGTGTGCAAGTTTCTTCTATAATGAACAACTCTTGATTTGATATTTTGTATTGAATCATAAAGATATTCATATTTGACTGAAGCTTTGCTCTCTCTCCATCAGGACAGCAAAAGCTCATGGAAGGGGAACGGTACGAGACAAACTTCACAAACACTTTACGCAACATTTTAATGCCTCTGTTGAAATTATAGATTTACTGAAAATATTAATGGGTTTAAGTTAAAAAACATAAATTAAAAAGACATTTTGTTTATGCAAAAATATAAAACATAAAACATATTCTTGTAATATCTTATGATGCATTTTTAAAATACACTCTAAACAGCTGGGTTGTTCTGAACCCAAATTTGGTAAAATATGGACAAACGCAAATGTTGGGTTAAAAATGTAATTTCAAATTTTAACCAAACTTCAACTTACACTTTTAACTGTAATTTTTTTAATTGCTTTTTTTAAACAAATTTGGGTTGAAACAACCCAGCATTTTCTAGAGTTTATAAATTTAATATGTTTATCTTTGTTTTCAGTTATTTTATGCCTTAGCTAATCCTTATAAACTTTATTCTTATGCCTGTATTTTAATGGTTCTAATTTCTTTTTAAATCTATTGTTTCTATTTTGCCTATAAAGCACTTCGAACCGCATTGATTTGTTTGTAAAAGTGCTATATACAATTTGCAATAAAATAAACTCAAAACATTTTACAATCTAATTATGCAGCAGATACTGGAATAATACATGTTAAGGCTTAATTATTTTGTGGTTTAACACACTTAACAGGAAATTGTGTTTTTTATTTCAGGAAGAGCAGATCTAGACTCCAGGTAAAGTAAATCATTAGATTATTTAAAAAATTATAATCAAAAAATTTATATATCTGTATAGTATTTCAACTAGCGATCCATATCGGTGTCTCCTGATTTATGTAAATTTTTACTGTAATCGTTATTGTTATATTAAAGCCGGTAAATAATGTATTGTTTCCTTAAGCTGAGAGCACAGATGCATCGCTGTTAAACATGATGCTTTTGAATTTGCTGAAATATGATTGGAATCCCTTTAAAAGGAAAATAATGTTCAATGCAACATGTGCAGTGCAAAATCTGTACTATCGGCTACATGAAATTATAATGGGAACATCATAATTGTGTGTTTGAGACATGGCTTATAATGGTGAGACTTTTGTTTTGGAACTAGGCTCTTAAAAATTATATAAAAATATGGATTTTGATGTCAGCCAATTGGTAACTGGCATTCAAATATAAAGAAATATCGGTTATCGCCATTCAAATATAAGGAAATATCGGTTTTCGGCATTCAAATATAAAGAAATATTGGTTATCGCCATTCAAATATAAAAAGAAATATCGGTTATCGCCATTCAAATATAAGGAAATATCGGTTTTCGGCATTCAAATATAAAGAAATATTGGTTATCGCCATTCAAATATAAAGAAATATCGGTTATCGCCATTCAAATATAAAAAAATATCAGTTATCGGCATTCAAATATAAAGAAATATCGGTTATCGGCATTCGAATATAAAGAAATATCGGTTATTGCCATTCAAATATAAAGAAATATCGGTTATCACATTCAAATATAAAGAAATATTGGTTATTGGCATTCAAATATAGAGAAATATCAGTTGTCGGCATTCAAATATAAAGAAAATATTGGTTTTCACATTCAAATGTAAAGAAATATAATATATCGGCATTCAAATATCGGTTATCGGCATTCAAATATAGAGAAATATCAGTTATCGGCATCTGAAATATAAAGAAATATCCTTTATCGGCATTCAAATGTAGAGAAATATCAGTTATTCGGCATTCAAATAGAGAGAATATCGGTTATCGGCATTCAAATATAAAGAAATATTGGTATTCGGCCATTTACTTTTTTTTTACATTTACATTCTGGTGCATCTCTAATTTCAACAGTATCACGAGTTGCACTTATTTAACACATGTATGCACTCTATTTATGCACTTTATCTTTGCAGGGCTGACATGGAACAAGAGGAAAATTTTAAAAAAGCTCTTAAGAGCTATGTTTCTCGTCTGCCATTTTGTGCTAACTCTATGCAGAGGCAGATCTCCGAGCTCGAGGCCGTGGCCGCAGGCCTGGATAAAACTAAGAAAGGGGCGCGTATCGCCAGCATCACCGGGAGGAACGACCGCGAGCGGTCGGCGGAGCGGCGGTCGTGGCGGGAATCCTGGCTAGCTCCCGCGACTATGGGCGCGCTCTCAGCGGTCGCCGCGGTTGGGGGTCGGGGTCGCGGCCGCCGGCGGGGTCACCGGCGCATCCGCCGCCATCACCAAGAAAGTCAAAACAAATCAGGTTCGGAAAAGGTGGAGTCGATCCTGAAAGAGTATCAAAGTGAGATGAGCGACATTGAGGGTTTCTTGAATGATATCAACTCCGAGATGGAGAAACTGAAAGGTGTGAGGGTGAAGTCTGCAGAGATCGTGAGGCTGGTCGAGATCGCAGGCGGGCGTCCGGGGGCTCTCAGCGTGATGAACAGATCCTCCGGTTTGATTCAGGGGTTCGCACTCGGCATGGATTTGTTCTTCACGGATAAAGATTCCCAAAAGTTAAAGAAAGAGGCAAAGAGCAGGTTCGCACAGCAGATCTGTGAGGTGGCGGGACAGATCCAGGCCGGTCTGACAGAGCTGAAGGACATGAGAGACAAACTGCTCGCAGAAGGGATCGGAAATTAAATGAATGAGACATCCCTTATTGTCCTGATTTGTATTGTAAAGGTAAAAAAAAAGGTTTAAAAAAAAATCGCATGGGAAGTTAGTCTTGGGTTAACACACAATCACCAACAAACCCAAACAATAATAAAATGAACAGAAATAACAGAGCAATATGAAAAAGAAAAAATACAGCTCCATACTGCCACTAATGGATCTCCACAGCCAGCATTTCACCAAAACCCTGATACATGAAACAATTACACAAAATAATCACACACACTATACACATAAGAATAGCTAGACGTCATTATCCATGCTCAACAGTGTCATTTATATGAGGCGTGATTGGACTGGTTTGGTGTTATAATATTGTATAATGGTGAACAACTTGTTGCTTCATTAATGGCTTTATAGAGGGTCTCATGCACTTTCTTATCTTGTGTGACATGTTGGGGCACAACCAACGCCTTGACTTTATTAAAATTAGTTTATTTTTAATTATTAAAAAATGCCATTATTTTACTATATGCAAAACTTGATAATTGTATTGTCTAATATTTTTTTTATTAGATCATATAACATTTGAAAACATTTACACAAACTAGTTTGTAGATGAACAAGTATTTATTTTTTATTTTTCCACACAGCCTGTACAATCATTAAAGAATGGAAGTGAAATGTGACAACATGTAACATGACCATATGACAGCTTAAAATGTAAACTGATGTGATCCAAAAATATACAAGACAAACTAAAATGTTTTCTCAAAATAAAATTATTACGTTTTTCTTAAAAAATAATTAAATTTTTTAATAATTAAAAATAAACACATTTTTGAGTTTGTATACACAAACACACAGCTGTACAGCATAGTTCAAAACAGAATTATTATTATTTAGATTTTCAAAGTATTTAAAACAAGTGTGTTACTAGCCTATCTCTGCGTTAGGTTGTGGACTATTCTATGCTGTATGTTTGCAAAAGTGTCAAATATTAATAAAAACTTTTTCCTGAAATTAAATTGCTTTTTGATTAAATTTCATTTGTATTTTAGTGCCATACTTTCTCCAATCCATAATGAATCATCTGAGTATACGAGCAGGAATAATCATCTAAAGTAGGAATTACTTCTTTGCCAACCTCTCATGGCTATCTATAATCACTTTTAAAATCAGTTATTTATTTGCCTTATCTATCTAATTAAACCCCGAATCCTTTCTGTTTCCTCATCGTACATGATCTACATTTCTCGAGAGCGTTAATATTTAGGTACTATTTGTTTGCTAGATTTTGACAGGCTCAAAAACCAATCATCATCCACACACGGGCGGAGCGACACGAGCAGATTGAGTGCGGCGGAAGGTCACAGTGTGGGTGTGATGTGTGAGTATATAATCGGAAGCGCAGCTATTCTCACGTTTTCCCTCTCTAGCGGTCTATATCTCCTCACACAGCGACATCTCGCGCAGGAATCATGGCAGTTTAGCGGCGTGCACCGGCTGCACAAACGCGGCGGCAAATCCGGCAGTGCAGAGGTCAAGTGCACTGGCTCTTTTTGGCAAAATGGCGTAAGTATATCTCATCTCTTGACGTTTGATGTAGTGTTATAATAATACGGTTTGTCATAAACTCGTCCAACTTTTGAAAAGCTGTTGTATTTGTTAAACTAACCAAGTTTGACGCTCAACAATGCGGTGTTGCTGACCGTACTGTGTTTTCAAACGATATCCGTTTGTTTTTGATTCGTTTGTTTTGACAGACTGACACGCGCTTATCCATAAAATAAACAATCGGGACTTTTTAACGGCAACGTGGCACCACAAAATGGCGCGCGCGCTCTTTCCGCGTGACCGCGACCCCGTAGTGAGCGCTGGAAATGGCGCGAGGTGTCAGCGGTACGTCATCATCTTTCAGGAACAAAGGGGCGGGGTTAACCGTTCTTATGACCATATTAGGAAATGTTGTCGGTAAGGACGGAGAAATTCCTGCCCAGATCCGATTTACTAACTGGGTTGAAAATAGTTGTGAGGAGGAGTTTAGGGTTGGTAAATATTGGGGAAAGTAAATGTGTACAGTGGTTTTTAATGGGCTAAGCTTGGGCAATTCAGAGGCTGGATAAACTGGTTTATAGTGCTTATAATCACAACTGGTTAAGATCAGGGAAGTTTTATTTCCCTCCAGCAAGGGTTGGGCATTAAGAACCAGTTCTACTTAAAAAAACTTAATGGTGTTTCGGGTGTTAACCCTTGAGAAACGCCTAGAATGCGTCATAGTACTATATTAAAATGATAATAAATAATTAATGAGCTTTTAAGTGCTGATGCTCCTCACAGATGTGGAAACCTGTTGCCGTTAAACCTTATTTTCGACCGTTTTACTCCCAGATTTTGTCCATTCTCACAATTACTAGAATACTTAAGAGATTATTAGCCTTTAAGCTTAAAACATAATTTACAGGCAAAACAAAAATTATTCGGACATCAGATATAATTTTTGATAATTTGTACTAGTGTGTGCAGGACACTACAGTTAAAGAGTATCAGAATAAAGTAAACTGACATTATACCCAAGTATTCTTCATAAAGAGACTACCAGTGACATTTATTCCTCCACTTTGAGCTCTTTTTACACACACACTGAACAACATGAAGCTTGTTCACTGGTTGAGCTAAACTGGTATTATCTAATTGTGTAGTTAAATTTAACAGATATTCAACATAATTCATGTGTGAGAGTCCAACAGAAGGATGGACAAAACCAGTCAAATATCCACTGATATGATCACTCGTCATATTTTATTAGCATTGTCTTAGCTACAGTGAATAAACTGATGATGTGAGATGTTGAAGGCGTCTGAATGGATGTCGGTTTCCCTCTGAAATGTTCAGATGTGATGTAAGAGTGGTTCGGTCACTAACACCCTGATGTTGTGTTCCAGGTCCCTCGTGTCCTCCACCCTCAGCTCTGCTGCTGTAGACAGCATAACCACCGTGTTCACGCACACACACTCACTCGAACCCCTTCACCTTCATCATCATCATCACACACTGAGCCTCTGCCATGTCTCTGAGTATGGAGGACCTGATCCCTGGGGTCCCTCATCTCTGACGGCTGACCCCTTCGGGCCCTGCTGCGACGGAAGATGAGGAGCACGCTCTCTTGCGGGGTTCCTCACCCCTCTCCTCTTCCTCATGTCTCTCGCCCCTCTCTCCCTCTCTTCATGCTTCTGTAGAGTGTAAAGAGCTGCAGTCGCTCTCCTGGACTCCTCGATCTGAGCCAGGGCAGAGTCAAGGTGAGGAACCACACACACACTTACTGGTACTCACATTGAATGAACTTCACTGCACACATGTATTGGATGACTTCTTTAATGACGACTCAGAATGCATCACATTAATATGCAAAAGAGCACCTCATTTGATTTATTTTGATTAAAACTGCAACATTTATAAAAACTAGATGTTATTAAATCTAATAAAAATGGCAGAAACTTTAAAAGTTCTGAACAGAACAATTTGTTAATATGCCGGCACTTATGTCGGGGAACACTGCGGTGTTTGTGTGGCTTATTCCAGTTCTGGTGGCACAAATGCATTGCATTTAATAAACACGCACACTCTCTCTCTTCTCTAACAGGCGACGTGTTTTCTGCCATGGATTGGATGACGGAGAAATTAGACCTGAGTGACTTTGACCTGGATTCTCTGATTGGGTCATGTGACTCTGACGAGCCGCCCAGTTCTCCGGAAGAATCTGCTGGCCTGCCTGGACACAGACATGGATCTGGACCTGGAATCCTCCCGTTCTGCTCCTCAGATCTGGGTCTGGCGCTGACCCTTCGACCTTCCCGTCCCAGAACCATCGCAAACCCCCGTCGAGATCAAATCCGAGCTGCATCCGGCCGAGCACGTCAGCATCTGGGAAGTGAAGTGTCCGTGCTCCGACTCCCGGGATCATGCTCAGTCTCAAGTCCATCTCACATCGTGGTGGTTCCTGAGCCGCAGAAGGAGGCGACAGCACTCGTCGACTCCTCCAAGCAGCGATAGTGGGACCTCAGTGTCCGAGTCTCGACTCGCCAAACAGATCCGAACCCCGCCGGATCCCTCCAGAACCAAACCTATCTCCAGAACCGACCTCGGATCCAGTCGTCACGGGCCGAGTGAAGACCGTTTCCGGCGCTCCTAAAGTGGTGGAGAAGAAGCTGAAGAAGATGGAGCAGAGTAAGACTGCGGCGACCCGGTACCGGCAGAAGAAGCGGGCTCGAGCAGGAGGTTCTGTCCCACGAGTGCTCCGAACTGGAGAAGAGGAACCTCGAGCTGGCGGAGAAAGCAGAGTCCATCAGTCGGGAAATCAAATATCTCACAGATCTCATGGAGGAGGTTTCGGTCCGCCAAGAACCGCAGGAGCAAAGCTAAAGCCCAGGGTTCTGCCGGGTCGGTTAGGTTCTGGTCCGGTGCGGTTCTGCCGGGTCCGGTGGGTGTCTAACACTGGAGACCGTCTGCACTACTGAAACTCTCTCTGTCCTCGTCCAGCAAGGGGCCGCATCATCACAGTAGTTACACTGAATCTGTTGCTTGTAAATATGCTATTTAAAACTAGCTGAACATGCTAGCTCTGTCATGGAGTGTGTGTTAAATCTCTTCACTGTTTTTTATTAAAGACGCCATCAAATCGCAACGCTTGTGTCTGAATCTGCTCTCCCAAATTTTATAACATTTTTACCTAAAATGTTCCCTCAAACATGCGGGACATTGTGTGTGCGATTTCATCAAAGATGTTGGATTACATCACATTATCAATTGTTTTAGTTTATTACATTTTATAATGGTCATAGTTTGAGACCACTTTTATTTGTTACATTATTTATGTTCACAAAATGGCAGTAAATATTTCTTTTAAACAGTTTTTTGTTGGAGTTACACAAGTCAAGAGGCCACAGCAAACACACTTAACCATTCTCTCACAATTTACCATTATTAATACATTTACATATTTACATTTACTCATTTAGCTGACGCTTTTATCCAAAGCGACTTAAATTTGCTATGTATGTCATGTCAGAGGTTGCATGCTTCTGGAGCAACTAGGGGTTAAGTGTCTTGCTCAGGGACACATTGGTGTCTCACAGTGGATTTGAACCCTGGTCTCTCATACCAAAGGCAT
The DNA here is from genome assembly GCA_030378365.1 of Hybognathus amarus. Taxonomy (NCBI): domain Eukaryota; kingdom Metazoa; phylum Chordata; class Actinopteri; order Cypriniformes; family Leuciscidae; genus Hybognathus; species Hybognathus amarus. The sequence continues at coordinate 144,892 of JAQIUQ010001260.1, read as the reverse complement.
GTGTCTTATCCACTGCGTCATTACACCATGATAAACAAAGTAGTCTGATTATATTACCTAAAATGTGCAGTTAACTATTAACACTAGTTTCCACGTGTGTGTGTGAACTCTTATAGGTAATATTTTTACTTTTAAGTAAAATATATTTTTACCTAAAACTACTTTGTGTGTGTGTGTGTGTGTGTGTGTGAGAGCATTACAGATGGGAAACACATTTTACCCTGTGAGTGAACATCAATGTGTGTTTAGCTCTGAACTGCAGGTTTCTCACGGGTGTGTGAGCCGAATCCTGGACATCTGTTCCTGTAACACACTGAAGGACAAACTGCAGTACACACACACACACACACACACACACACGCACACACTGAGACTTTACTCTGAACAGCAGTGTGTGTCAGAGACAGAAAGGACAGAATCTGATCGGCTGCTCCTCAGTTTAGTGGGTTAATACCACATCTTCATTAAGAGATTAAGGTGGGTGTGTGTGTGTAGAAAGATTGACCGAGAGCTCTTTCCCTGAGAGACTCAGATCTCAACAGTTTATTAGTTTGCAGTGACACTTCACACTGCAGGAAATTGTTAATGTATCGATACTATTTATGATTTAACATTAATTACATTGTTTTATATATAGACACATTTGACTTTCACAGAAGGCAGATCACAGTTCTCCGGAGAGAGTCATTAGGGAGTGTGTGTGTGTGTGTGGTTTTAACACGCTCTAACCGGATTTCACCGGTTCAAACAAACCAGAAACTCATGAGTCATGCACTCTAAGGAAATAATTGTAAATAGATATTAATCTGTTTATTGACGAAATGAAATGTGCAAGATTTTTATTATCATTCATTGTTTAAACTGTAACACTACACAGGTTTAGCTACATTATAATAGAGATATTATTATATGACTATTGAATTTAATAAAACACATCTCTTATATTGAAAAAAAATTCTAGAATGTATTGTTTTACTTTGTACAATGTAAGATTATATTTTTTCCCCAATATCTGTTTGACTTATTTTGAATGTTTTGTAAGATTTGATAGAGACAGAGAACTACAAATGAGAATATTTGCATACGATAATCACTCATTATTACTGATTCTCTTGTCTTGTACAGAGATGGACGTGCCTCTCCCGGAGCTGTTGCCATGACACGCGCTTCTGGAACTCTTCACAGGTCTCCTGAAGGCTTTTCTGGCGCAGTTCCGCTTCCGGCCGGGCAGAAGGCGCTGTTCCTCAGGATACTCAGGATGGAGAGAGTTGGTCACGCGGAAGTCAGTCATTGAGATCGAGCCGTTCGTGTCTTTACTGTGTTGTTTTCTCAGTCAGATCCTGATGAAAAGAAGTCAGCGGTGGGTTTTTAACAGTTGTGCTGTGATACTCGGAAGCTTATTGGAAGGTACAGAAATGTCTGACTGTGTGTCGAGTCTGTCTCTGTGTGTGTGTGCGTGAGAGTGAGTGACAGCGACAGAGAGAGAGAGAGATAATCAGTGTGTTTTGTGTGTATGTGTCAGAGAGAGAGAGAGAGAGAGAGAGAGAGAGAGTGATAGTGTGTATGTGTCTTTCTGTGTAAGCGAATTTTGTGAGTGTGTTTCTGTCAGAGATTGTGTGTCTGTAAGAAAGTGTGTGTCTGTAAGAGTATGTGTGTGTCTGTGAGCGTGTGTGTGTGAGCGAGAGATCCACTAAATAAATTATTGAATCTATCATTTATAATTTTAATATCTGCTTCTTCTGTCTCTGGTTCCCAGAATGTCCTCATGTGTGTCTGATCTCCAGGACAAGTGTGTGTTCTGGCAGACCTCAGATCTGCAGGCGTTCCTGCACTCCTCCCCGTGGACACCAGGGGTCGCTGTCATCACACACACTCACACACACACTCACAGCCTCTTCCACGCCCCTGAGGACGAGTTCCTGTGTGTGTCACGGGCCGCAGGACCGTCGCGCTGCCTGCTGTGTGAGTAGTCTGTGTGTTCAGCGCTGCGCTCTGGTCCACACGCCGCATAACCGGGCCCAGCTCCACCTCGTCCCGCTCCACGGCCTCGAGTCCCGCTGGAAAGCTCACCTCGCCCGGACGAGGACTTCCAAGCGTTCGATCCCGGGTACATCAGTTCCAGAAGCGGGCCGCGCTGGGCAGACTCCGATCTCAGAGACGGTTAGAATTCGCATCCGTGTTCCATCTTCCCGAACCGAACGCGCCTCTAAACTACACCTTCTCGGCGAATCCTCCGACTCCGGGTTGTTCCCGCTGCATCATGCGCGGAGGAGAGAAGCACTGGCGAATATGGGAAGACGACGAACATGTTCCGTTCCTCACGCCGTTTCCCAACACACCTGGACTGACTGTTCTGGTTCCCCGTAAACCGTTATCCAGTGAGTCTCCGATTGGGAGGAGAGCGATTACATTCGGATGGTGCTCGCGGGCTCGGAAGGTGTCCCGGCTCCTGGAGGCGGGGCTTGGGGCCTGGGGGGTGGGGCTTATTTTCGAAGGCTTTGAGATTGATTACGCTCATGCCAAACTGATTCCACTCGTGACCTCGCCTGACGAGGCACAGGTGAGCCCGACTTGTCCCGCTCCCGAGTTTTTGAGCGCTACTGCGGATACGTGGCGTCGTTCAGCGTCCGCCGGCCAGCAGGGGGAGTCTTCAAGAGATCTGGGCCAAGAATTACCAGCGCTGATTATAGACTAAAAAAAGATGGATGACCGCCCTTCACTCTCTTCCATATAGTGAAAAGTGAAGCCGGGAAAGTCCCGATACAGCGCTCACTTTTCAAGACTTGTGGCCAAATATAATTTGTCACTGAAATTTTTGTAGGCATTTATTGTGCTCATTAACAGTGTTCATCTGGTGCTCTTATAAAAAGTTTTTTTGAACCGAATGGTTTGAAACTTGGTTAAGGCTTTGACACTTGATGTGTGAACACACATTAAAAAAGTCGTAGATATGATTTTAAAAAGGTTAAATGGTCCGAAAAAATAGTATTTTTGTGCATTTTTACAACAATACAACGTATTTTTTAAGTTTTTTAACCCGGCCCGTCACGACCATTACGGTTATGTTTTAAGCCTGAACCCAAGGTGCGTTCTCAAAGTAAATACCTTTTTTTGTTGCAATATACTGTATTTTAGAATTGCTTGCAACTCGCCCCCTCAGCACTCAAGAGGAAAAGCACAAACTTAGGCTACTAATCACGAAACTTTGATGTGGTTGAACAGGTGAAACGGTCACAAATTCTTCTGGAACTCAAACATTAAACTTTAAAACAAAGTTTGCGTAGTTGCACAACTATTCACAGGCTATTCATTAAACATTAACCCGACCTCGAAACCCGGTGTGTTTTTTGGTACCGCAGACCTCGTGCCGTCTTTAAAAAGACACTCTTCAAAGCATTCAAGATTTATAAGAGTTTATGTTAATAAACAAATTGTAAATACAATTTAGAATTAAAAAATCCTCTAAGAACACAAAATATTAAGAACTTTCAGGATAAAATTGAGTTCATTTTCATTGACAAAAGCATTTGTTTCATACATGTCAGACCTGTTTGCTTCACTGTTCAAATGAAGATAAATCCATCTCCTGTATTCACACATTGCTGCTATAGTTCAGAAATGAAGATTAAGCCAAACACAGCACGTGAGTATATTGTTAAACATGTTCCTTTATGAATCGCACATCCAGCTAATATTGATATTTCATGCCCTAATGTAACCATCTTGGGCAGAGATCAATGACACACAAGCTCATATGAGCATCTACTGTAAATGTTTTTCATGTTAATTAATCTCGTAGCATCATCTAGTTACACAATTACAAGCTCGTACCATCGTGTCACCTCAGCCCGTTCCTAATTATAATCCCTAGGTATTTTAATTAACATCTTAATTAGTGGTGCGTCAGTTCTTAATTATTCACCGGGACACTTGGTATCTTATCTGTGAGAAATAAAAGAATCTGATGAAAACTCAAAACAGTGACGAAGAAGAAAGAGACGTTCAGCTCTGTTCAAACTGTAGCATCATCTTCTCAGAATCTAACGATAAATCAGAAAAGAGTGACGAGGAATTAAACGCTAAGAATGAGCTGCACAGAAAGAGGCAAACAGGGTCACATCTGGGGGAACACGACACACACAACACTCATGAAGTCAACATGTTAATTAAATAAGTGGCTTTTGCTAAAATCAGAGTCAAGATTTTACATCATCAACACAATGCAGAGCTTTACAATAGTAACAAGCAAACATTGAAATGCATCGAATATTATATAAAGCGGACCCTTAATATGCCTTATATGAACTGCATTGTAAAGTGGTTTAATGCAAATACAGACAGTGTGTGTGGAGCTCAAATCATCTTCTTTGTGAGCGAGTTTAATGTATTTAATGTCATCTGTGGTGTGTTTCTTTGTCTTGATGTTTTAGTTAGTGATGTTGAGGATGAGTCCAGACTTTCGACTTTTTCCTGGTTAGCTAACATAAATTGTTCCAAAGTAGTGTGAAGTTTAAAGCACAGTCTTTGACATCAACAGCACTATAGGAAGAGTTTTCTGCTCCCTTTGTAAAGTTAACGAGTCCATTCATTCTGCTGGTATATATGGTTAAGTTTTATTGTATTGTATCTGACCCGGCTGCGTTTACACTGGCACAAAATATCCAATATTTTACTTCACGTCTGACATAGATCGGAGTTTGTTGCACATGTGTAAACACAACGTTCCAATTGTGAATTTAAATCAGATTCATATCCGATATCTGGACATCCGACCCACGTCTAAACACACATATCCATTTCCCAATTGAATTAAAAGCCACTACATAGACGAGAACGACACATTTATTCACAAAGATAGCTTTATAATGTTGTATTATGAGGCAGACATCTAAACTAGATAAACGAAAATTAATTGCTAACTATATATCTGTTCCGTCAGATTTTGCGCGGCAAAACATTCATGAGTCATGACAGCTGGTATCTTGTCCATACTGGCTAGACTGATCTCATGAAATGGCGTATGTATGACACACCAATTCGTATTTCCATTTTTGGCATGCTATCAACACGCATAATTGCTTTTCATTCGTGTTTATGAACGCCGTTGACTTAACGTTACATTACTGTATATATAAATATATGACCTACGCCAACCCCGTCCCTAAACCTTCCCGTCACTGGGGTTAATAGCATTTATGAGTCTTCCCCTACCATCCTAGGAAAAAAATATCGCTCCCAGATGTCGATCTACATTTTGCTTTGTTTTGCTCGGACATTTAACAGGGTGTAAAACGCGGATAGCTCAAAAGGCGTAGACAACACGCCGCTTGACTTGAAAGTGGCTTGTATGTTTACGGATTAGTCATGATGTCATGTTGATGCTGGCAAATAATCATGAATAATGTAAATAATTTTAACATCATGGCCATTCAAAAGCAGGGTCTACAATGTGATTAGTAAAACGATCACCGAAAATCATTTTGGGCGGAATGAATGCGAACGCAGATATCAGATTCCAGTCCTGTCTAAAGTGAGTGTAAACAATCAGGCCAAAAAATCAGATATGTTCGAAAGATCGGATCTGTGCTTTAAGACTTACAGAGTAAATGCAGCCATTGTTTATTTTCGGCCCCATTACAACAGATTTGAGGGCTTGTTTTGGCTCAAAACCCACCAGTTGAAAACCACTGAGACACAGACAGCCTTATACCACGCATGCTACGTTTCAGACGCTGAACGTCGACGGGTTTCTTGGAGGGACTCTCGAGGCAGGGACAGAACTCGGATCGCTCCATCTTCGAGAGGTAGAGCAAAGGCTCAATGGTGCAGCTCAAGTCCATGATGGAGAACACGGCCAGGGCAATCTTACACCGAAACGTAACGAATGAGTAGGTGGAGGCAAACGGCAGCAGAGCAACGGGAGGGAGATAGTTCACCACGATGATGGCGAGGACGATAGTCACCATTTTGAAGGCTCTCTTCTTCAACGGGTTCATGACTTCTTTCCCTGCCACGCTTTTCCTGAGGACCCAGATGATGGACAGGTTGCAGAACACCATGAGGAAGAAGGCAGCGAGGATGACTCCGCTGAAGACTTCGTTTACACTCAAGACGCCTAAAAGCATTTGGTCAACGAGTAGGCCAGGATGAGTCCCCAAACCACCACGGAGACGCCGATTCGGATGCGATTATCAGCGGATCCCGGTGAATAAAATGGGATGGACCACAGCGACGTACCTGTCCAGACAAATACAGGTGAGAAATAATGGAGTCACATCTTTCAGCCCGTAGGCGAAGCGCACGGAGTACCAAATTGTTTCATCGCTGAAGTGCAGTCGGTTGGCAATGTCCACCGGCGTCATGAGGCCGAAGATGCGTCCCAGGACCGAGAGGTTTAAAATAAAGATATCTGATGTCGAACCTTCACTCTTCTTCTTCAGAATCTGCCACATCACAAGGATGTTTAATGGCACGCCTGCAACCAGGTTTAATACTTTAACACCGAAGTAGAGGACAAACCAGTGAGGAGCCTCGGCACACGCCTCGAAGAGGTACCACAGCGGACGCTGCCACCCAGAAGCGGTGGAGTTCAGGTTTAAACCTGTTATGTTTTCCATGAGGAATGATGATTAGATGTGGATTAGAGCGTCGGGTAAGTGACGACCTTTCCAAGGGTTGTTTATGAGCACCTCATCATAAAAGCAAGTTAAATAATTGCACAGAAATCTCTCCCGCTTCAGTTGCGTTCGATTGACGTGTTTCTCCCGATGTTTCTCTGACCATCACCCGACTTAGACGCGCACTCAGTTTAGCGTCTCTCGGGCGCTCCATTAAAAGCTTCTCCCGAGGGAGACAGAGGTGGGACGTTTTGGGCGAGACCAATTGTTGCGGGTCTTTTGGGTCAACAAGAAGGTGTGTAGCAGAAGAACTCGTCTGTGATTGGATGAAGTATAGGGTCTGGCGGAAAAGTTCGTGATGAAGTCTGCAGTTCGATGGAAGGGGATGATCAAAGTTTTGTGATGTAACTACAGAGCTTTTTGTCAACAAGTGATGCAAGGAACAAATGAGTAAATCTACTGTAACATCTTGCAAATACTCATTTCTGGCTCTCTGCCACTCGAAGTCCACAGCGGTGGGGAACGATAAAGTTTACGACTGATTTCAGTTTACCAAAACAGTTTCATTTCAGTGAACTTAACCAAAACAGAGTTTCAACTAACATCAAATTTAGTTTGAATGCTGTTGTATTTTCATTCAGTGACTGATTGATTAACTTGCATTCTCATTTCTCAGACTTTAGGGTTGAATATCAGTTTAGTATTTGGTGCAAATGTTTAATGACTGACAACAGTGAGTTTCTTTCACATTTCATTTCATTCAGATGGTGTGTATTCATGCATTTGAATTTTTAATGCATGCATGTCACTCGCTCAGAATTCATTTGAAATCTGGGAGGTATTAATAGATGGGATTTTAGCAAACCTCTCGTTGGTTTCCACTCCATTGTGTTACACAACATTTATGCATTTGGCAGACCCTTATTATTTCATGTTCAATTTAATTTTTTTCTGAGCCAAAACCAACATGAGTGGAGTTGGGATCGAATAGATCTTTTCTCTTTTGTATTCAAGTACTTTTGCTTTCCTACAGGGCTGTGTGTCAAACCTGTTTGCTTTACAGTTTTCACTGTTCAAATGAAGATAAATCCATTTCTCTTGTTCTGATATTTCAGAGTATTCACACATGGCTGCTATAGTTACAGAAGAATGAATAAACAGACATGTAAGTACATCATTTTTGGAGTTCCTTTATGCATAGTAAATACAACAGATATTTATATTTCTTGTCCTTATTGCTCTGGTCAATAAAACAATCTCTAGTAGCCAGAGATCAATGACAACACAAGCTCATATGAGCATCTACTGTAAATGTTTTTCATGTTAATTAATCTCGTAGCATCATCCAGTTACACAATTACAAGCTCGTACCATCTGTGTCACCTCAGCCCGTTCCTAATTAATCCCTAGGTATTTTAATTAACATCTTAATTAGTGGTGCGTTAAGTTCATAATTATTCACCGGGACACTTGGTATCTTATCTGTGAGAAATAAAAGAATCTGATGAAAACTCGAAACAGTGACGAGAAGAAAGAGACGTTCAGCTCTGTCGACTGTAGCATCATCTTCTCAGAGTCTAACGATCAATCAGAAAAGAGTGACGAGGAATTAAACGTTATGAATGAGCTGCACAGAAAGAGGCAAACAGGGTCACATCTGGGGGAACACCACACACACAACACTCATGAAGTCAACATGTTAATGATGAGCAGTTCATTACATAAGTGGCTCTAAATGGGTTTTGCTAAAACCAAATGCAAAAATTTCAAACCATTGCAATACATAAACCCAAACCCCAGAGTCATACATCACAGTACTAAAATTAAACACTAAAATGCACTGACATTATATGAGGAGACTCTGAAAAGGCCAAGATATGTTGCTTTTCCATTACCAGTACCGCCTCGACTCGGCTCGCTTTCGCGCCGTTTTCCATTGCAGACAGTACCGCCATAAATAGTACCCCGTCGTCATAGCGACGCCTTCGTTCCTTCGATGCCCTATTAAGCTTTCGCTGGATCCTCTCTTCGACAACTAAACAAAGGAAAGTCTGCAACTCCTCGTTTGATCACGGCGTATTCTTCCGAGTTGCCATAATAATAATAGTCGTAAGTTTAGAAACTATTTCTCTTTTAAAATGGCGGGGATATTCTGGATACTCCATCTGGCGCGTAGTGAATGGTGACGATTCTCCTTGACCAATCAGCAGTCGGCATTGTTTTCATGTCACATTTTAGTACCGGCTTAGCTCGCTCAGAACCTCGCGAAGGTGATACTCAAAAGAGCACCCGAAAGCAGGTACAACATTTACACAGTGGAAAACCAAACAAAGCCGAGCAGACCTAGTCAAGTTCGGTACTGTGTAGTAGAAAAGCACCAATAGATGCAAAATTATTAACATGACTGAAACCAAGCATGGAGGACCACTGTCCTGCCAAGTTAAGCTCCAACCCCAATTAAACACACCTGAACCAGCTAATCAAGGTCTTTCCTGGCATACTAGAAACTTCCAGGTGTGTTGAGGAAAGTTAAACTCTACAGGACAGTGACTCTCAAAGATCAAGTTTGGTTTCAAGTGAGTTCAGCTCAAATCATGTTCATTCAATGTCATATTTTATTGACTCTGTGTAGTTTTGCTTACCTTGTCCATGTAAAAATAAATCTTAATTTAATTAGACATATTTGTGCTGAAATACTGTAGAGTTTGAAGGAAACAACATTTGACATCAGTGACTAAAGATATAGATTTTCTCTTTCGTTTATAAAGGTCTATCTATTTTTGCTTAGTTTTGCTTCATTATATATGCATTTAATGTTGTGTTTTTCCCTACTTTAAGTGACCAATCATGACAGACCTGTTGAGAATTAGACAAATACTAGAATCACACACAGACGATGGTTCGTTTCAGACGCTAACGTTGACGGGTTTCTTGGAGGGGCTCTCGAGGCAGGGACAGAGCTCGGATCGCTCCATCTTCGAGATGTAGAGCAAAGGCTCGATGGTGCAGCTCAAGTCCATGATGGAGAACACGGCGAGAAGAACCTTGCAGTGAAGCGTCTTGAACGAGAAGGTGGAGGCAAACGGCAGCAGAGCAACGGGAGGGAGATAGTTCACCACGATGATCGCGAGGACGATAGTCACCATTTTGAAGGCTCTCTTCTTCAACGGGTTCATGACTTCTTTCCCTGCCACGCTTTTCCTGAGGACCCAGATGATGGACAGGTTGCAGAACACCATGAGGAAGAAGGCAGCGAGGATGACTCCGCTGAAGACTTCGTTCACACTCAAGACGCCTAAAAAGCATTTGGTCAACGAGTAGGCCAGGATGAGTCCCCAAACCACCACGGAGACGCCGATTCGGATGCGATTATCACGGATCCCGGTGAATAAAATGGGATGGACCACAGCGACGTACCTGTCCAGACAAATACAGGTGAGAAATAATGGAGTCACGTCTTTCAGCCCGTAGGCGAAGCGTTGGGAATACCAGATCTTGGGATTGTTGAGGTACAGTCGGTTGACCATGTCCACCGGCGTCATGAGGCCGAAATATGCGTCCAGGACCGAGAGGTTGAAAATAAAGATGTCAGACGTCGATCCTTCGCTCTTCTTCTTCAGAATCTGCCACATCACAAGGGCGTTCATTGGGAATCCTGCAACCAGGTTTAATACTTTGACACTAAAGTAGAAGATAAACCAGTGAGGAGCCACGGCACAGGAATCGTATTGGTACCACAGTGGACGGCGCCACCCGGAGGCGGAGGAGTTCAGGTTCAAAGCCGAGATGTTTTCCATGAGGAATGATGATTAAATAAGCTGTGGACGAGAACCAGTGTTATATATAAATAAATGCAAGATCAGCTATCATACTTTAAAACCAAAAGCCATATCTAACAATGATATCAAAAGTCTGTTTCTCAATTAATGGGGTCATAACACCAAGAAACTTTTTAACTAGTTTGTACCAAGTTTAAAACATTGGAGAAGATAGTTGCAGCCATTAATGGCCATGGCTCTACTAGTTTTGACTAGTCAAAGTTTCAATTCCAGATGTCTATTCTGCCATCTTGACATCTCATCAACATAATTATGACTCATTATATCCTTTAAAGACATCTACTGTAGTCATATACTTCTATTGACTTACATTGGAAAATATTGTCTGATAGCTACAGAGGATTTTGACTAGTACAAACTGTATTAAACATAATGCTAATGAGAGATATCTCACTGGATTCTCATTAGTAAAAATATAATTTGAGATATCTTAAATTTGACTGGTCAAGCAATGATATCTTTAGTTCATCATCATTTACATTTAAGTTATCCAAAAGTAAAATATTACTACAAAAATTTTCCATGAAGGATCAATAGATGAAAGGACTTAATTAATGACTATAGCAATTGCAATTGTAACATTCTTACTAGAGACAATTGCTTTATAGATGTAAAAATAGGCATGCAATATGCAAGAAATATCTTGTTGCTAAACCTTTTCGGCCATGGAAACTTGTCGTTCGCCATTTTGTATCAGAATTATTTAATAAAGGTCCTGTGCATTCAGGTAATTTCGACGGCATTATACAGAAATAATTTTAAAAATATATGAAAACAAAAAGTTTTTTTTTCTTAGTCAAAATGATCAAAATGACAGCTTATGGTTCAGAGTTGTACATCGTTAGCTATATAGAGAAGTGTATGTTGAGGTTTAAATTGCGGCAGCCTTCATTCCCAAACGAACCCATATAAAACATCATGCACGCTTCCTACATTTAAGCCTACTCACTCGGGATTTAAGTAAATGACGTTTCATCTCGACTTGTACATGTCTTGTGCAACATTTGCCATAATGGAAGTGTTTCATGCACTCTCACTGAAAGAACACAGATCTTCTGCTGTAATGCAACACTGCCAGCTTGTGGACTGTTCCATAAATGCCAGAGCCATTGACCTGCACTAACACACAAGCAACTAATGCATGTCATTACTCATTATTCCAATACCAGTTATAGGCCTACTTGAAGACATGTTTCATTTGACTGACTGCTTTGAATCGAAGCATTAAAGCATTAAACCTGTCCGTCGCACATTTTGCACTGTTTTACGTTTTTGAGGCGTAATTCCGTGTTTCTTCGGGCTCTAAAATCACAGCTTACTGGGTGGCATACCAAAGACATTTTACCAGATATGAATGCATGCTATTATTTAATAATTCTTCATCCAAAGGGTCTCCGTGTTAGTTTTATCGCTATGGTAACAGGATGGATCTGAGTAAAGTCTAAATAAAAACGATTTTGGTGTTTGACGTGTTATTTGTGGGCGGAGCTAACATTTTTTGGCGGCAACGGTCCTAATCAGACGCGACGCGACAAACGACGCCACAGCTTGAAGAGCAACATACAAAGTATGACAATGATATAAAAAAAATCTGACATTATCAAGTCATATGAACAAGATGGTTTGAATGTGATTGAATTCGAGAGCGTGGCTTCAAATGTGTTTATGTAATGATAGCTTTTGGTATGTTGTGCCTTTAACTTTGTTTTGTAAAGTGGGTGGAGTTCACTTTCTACTCAAATGTGACTGATTTACTGAAATATATACATTTTGGATTATCTTGTAAAGATCTTGATAGACAAAGCGTGTATGGGTCACAACTCTTTGTTGAACACAGATCTTATTTTTTGCGATTTTCCAAAAGTCTATAGCTTTTCAATCGAGGGATCCCATGCGATTCCAACTTCCTAGTTGTCCTATAAAGTGACGTCATCAGTTCGGCACTCTATAGACAGACTCCTTTGTGGAGTAACAGATATATTTTACGTAGAAACACGTCTCTATTCTATGAGAAATGGTTAAGCAGGAATAGTCTGTAATGATGAGAATGGTAATATCTTGGATTACAATGCATTGCCTTCACTCTAAAACACAGATTTGCCTGTCATTCAAAACAGTTATTAATGCAATACCCTCTGGTATAAAATTTTTAATGAAGTGTTCCTTATCATAGGCTACTCAAAAATTGCAGCAGACTTCAGTATCATCCAATCTTGCTACCCCTGTCAATTTTTAAGAAATAAGTAAGATCATACATTTGATAAAGATACTGTAAAATCTTTTAGAACAGCTTATTTAAGATTTCCTCTTCCCCCCAAAGCAGACACACTTTAAAAGAAACACGCCAACTTTTTGTGACTTTAGCTTATTCACCATATCCCACCCCCAGAGTTAAATAACTCTGTACATACACTTTTCATCTTCGGTGTGTCCCGTAACTCTGTCTGACGCACCCACCGCTAACCTAGCTTAGCACAAAGACTGAAAGTAAATGGCTCCAGCTAGCATACTGCTCCCAATAAGTGACCAAATAAAGCCAACCCTCAAAGCCCCACCTACCCCCCTCCTGTCAGAGCACATCAATCAAAGTTTACAACATCGATTAGAAAATTATCATGCCTCCTATGAACTGCATGTGAATATTATAGATCTATTGTTTATATCGAATTCATGCTTTAATAAACCAATTCTGCATTTGCGTCATGTCGTAATTACTCTAATTTCTAGATGATAATGTGACATTGATATGACGTCGTCGGAGAAGGATTTATGCATTTCTCTGGCAAACTTCCCAGCTTTCAAGCTCTACCGAGAATGTCAATGCTTTTTAGTTGAAATCTTGTAAAATTAGTATTTACGGGAATTAGTCTAGCCTGGCCGTTTAATGGCTTCGGTACGAGATATAATTTCGTCATTTTGACTAGTCAAAATAAATTAGAGCAATCTCTAACTACCTATATGCATAGTTCAAACATATACAGATATCTCTAATTATCATTCTAACTAGTCAAATATGACTCTTCAAAATAAAAGTAAAATAGTCCTCAGTAATTCGGCACAACACCCGTTCGTGTCAGAGGATTATGCGTTTGTCCAGATGATCTGACTGCAGATCGTTTCGTAAATGAGTGTTTGCAAGAAACCATGCCATAAGAACAATTTGGGGTTCCCCAAAGAACCCTGAAGGCTGTGTTCACTCTTGGCATGTTTGCTTGGATTAGACGAACTCTAGTGCTGTTCATTTGAATGTGTGTAAACGCTGCCATCCGCACCAAACAAGCGCACAGAGAGCTGAAAGATGGTTCTCGAGTCCACTTCCAAACAAACTCTGGTGCGTTTCGACTGAAATATGAACGCAATACGGATCAAAGACGTGAGGAAGGTGAGGCATTAAAGCACAAAATGCTTAAGCACACCTGTTTCTCGTTATAGTCGCGATGTTGCCCATCACAGTTCAGTACAGGCGTCAGAACTGCGCGCAGATATAAGCTCTTCACTAGTTTTAGCTGGTCAGAATACCATCATATGTAGCTACGCACACACAACGAGCGCATTTATCCCACAACACAGCGTTGTTCTGGTTGTTAAGTCTCGAAATATATGTGATAAAAGCAGACCAATCAGGTTGTGAGAATATCCATCTTACCTTTAGGTTCGGTGTTCAAATGCCAATGAGAAGCGAACTACAAGTGTGAACAAAACAGAACTGTTTTTTATTTTACACTTTATTTATCTAAAGAAGCTTTTTCCACTAAAAAATAACCCTTTCTTTATGAACCATCAATGCCTATAAACAATTGTTTTTAAAATATGCGCTACAGTAAACCTAACATTTAAAATATTGTCAGTATGAGTAGAAGCTTTAAATACCTTTAGCGTTCAGGTAGATCTTATCAGTAAAGCCTGTTGTCTCACACGTCCTCAGGATTTAATGTTGTGCCTAATATTTACTCTACAATTTCTCCACAGCACAGAGCTTCCACAGAGACCGAATGCAGAAGCAATCGTGCATATGATCCATCAAAAACACCAACTCTACTGAGGACACATACCGTTACTCACACAATCCGCTGATCTTCTCTCCTGTGCAGTGACAGTAGCCAATCAGAACAGCAGACGGTAAAACACAGAGTTTCTGTCAGAGAAATCGAGGTCAGTTTTGCTATTAATAAGTTGTTATTTTTGTTGGTGCAAAGCTTTACCAAAATCATACCCGAACCTAATATTGTCCTGACTCCTTTAAATGATGATAAATATGAAATATTTGACTGATAACTCACAGTATGGAGGCGTCCTGCTGCGATTCACGTCTCTGCCGGAGTCTCTCTGACCACCACCGTCTCGACCTGTCCTTAGTTCAGTGTCTCTCTCACGGGACATTTGGACACAACCAATTGTTGCGACTCTTTTGGGTCAACAAGTCTGTAATTGGCTGGAAAAGTTTTGTGATAAAGTCTCTGCACGAACAAAGTTTTGTGATGTAACTGCAGAGCTTCATGTCAACAAGTGATGCAAGGAACAAATGAGTAAATCTACTGTAACATCTTGCAAATGCTCATTTCTGGCTCTCTGCCACGAGTCCACAGCTGTGGGAAACACATATATGAGCTTATGACTGATTTAGAGCAATACATGTTTCAGTTTACCAAAAGACTCCATTCAGTGAACTTAATAGCTCCATCAATAGGTACATCACAAGAAATGGTCAATTATCCAAACCAACCAAATTTCAGAAAGATTTTAGGTGTGATGTAGTTGTTTTTATAGAAGGAAACGATATATTTCAAGCTTCAGTGTTATTTGTTCTTCAGACTAAATCAGCTGTTTAAAAAGTGGATTTTAATCAGTGAAAATGGTTCAAATTTTGAATATGGAGCCACATTGAGATCTCCATATCTCTGGAAATGAACTATATAGAGACTTGAAAATGAAGACAGCAAAAGAAAAGTTTATTAAATATCAGAATTGAAAAGGATATTTAGATATCTTTAATAGTTCTTGAGTTACAAGCATGCAAACTTTGGAAAAAGAACATTTATGACACTCACAGGTATGCTCTATATGCTGGGTTGTTTTAACCCAATTTTGGGTCAAATATTGACAAACCCGGCCATTGGGTTACATTTTTAAATAGCATTTTTAATCCAACGTTTGGGTTTGTCCATATTTGACCCAAAATTGAGCATTTTTAGTGCAATTGTGTTGATAAAAAAGCATCAGTTGTATGTAATGTGACACATTTGGTTTTTGAGCACTGAAAATTAGTACAATTTACTCATGGAGCCGCTTTGAGATCTCCATATCTCTGCAAATAAACCATATTGGGTCTAAAAACAAATTAAGACATCAAAAGAAAAGTTTTTAAGAATCAGAATCTTAAAGGAGAATCTTAAAAATCATTAATAGTTCTTGAGATACAGACATGCAAACTTCATACAAAACAAGCTTTTTCCCATTTTTGAACCATCACCGTTGGCTTATAATGCAACAAATATTGCTAAAGTCAACAGAGTTAACTAATAGACCTACCAATCTCTGTGTAAAAATGAAATATTGATGCTGTCGTGCTTCTGAAGTCATTTTTGCCCCACAGTAATTTGACTCTAAATCTTATGTGAAATCTGTCATTTTGCCATTTCTCTGTAAATATACAGCTATTACATTCAATATTTTGGCTTTCTTCATTTATGTATTTCTTTCATGAATAACCCAAAAGTATGTTTTGCTTAAATTTGTCTAAAGCCATGAATTATTGAATGAAGCATTTTTTTTCTACTCAAAACGGGGTAAAGTGGGTCAGTGATGGTGAGCTGTGTGCCTCCAAATGATGGAATTAGTATTACAAATTCATTTAGCCTACATACATTTAATTGTACAAATACTGTTTCTAATGTTGAACTTGCATATAGATTGTCTGATTATTAAACCAAGGTGCAGCAGAATAACATACTGTTTATCAGTAAATTGTTTTTCTAACAGACGGTAATTTGTAAATGAATATCCATCTAGTATTGCGCAAAAGAAAACAAAGTTCACAAGTTGAATGAACATGGCCTTGAAACGGCATTTCTGATGGTTGATGGGTGTCATTGCACCACCTGGCCGCTAGATGTCGGGAAAACGGCGCAAGAGCGACTTGCTTTTCAGCGGCTTCATTTTCCACTGCGAATCCAGCAGGAACATACTGTACCGCATATGAATCACATAATAACAGGCTAATTATATATGTGCGCTTTGATTATCAATCTCTCTGTATCAACACACATGTAAGGGCAGATAAGCGTGTATTTCCAGTAAATTCACCCTTTCAGTTCCAGCCGATCGCCTACTTAGTTGCAGATCTGTATTTCTCCATTCGTTTTTCATACGGAGCATTCATTATTGGCTCGTCACATTGTTGACGTATCCCGGTCGCAGTGTTGCGGGTTTAATAAAGAACAAATCGCTGATACAATGTGGATAGTCGTATATAATGCGTATATATAGTCGGATGTGATCTTGCGTTGGGTTCCAAGTTAAACACTAAAACATCTTCGTGCTCAAACAGGGAAAACGGGAAACTGCAGCAAGAATAAAGCAACGCGAGCGCGAGGAAACCGGAGAGGAGGGGCGCGCGTTTCCTCTCCGCAGCAAGAATCCATTGAGAGAGAGAGAGAGAGAGAGAGCGAGAGAGGGAGAAGAAAGGAAAAGCAGCAGCTCCACGCCACTCCTTTGTTTTCAGGAAATCGCTTGAATATCGCTCGAAGGACTGGAATGATGCATCGCGTTTCTCTCGCGTTTTCCCGCGACGCCTGTTTTTAAAGGCGAACTTCATGCTTTTGCGTTTAATTTAAGTGGCATCGACAGAAGAGCGTTGAAGATCTGAAACCTTCAGACTCATTAAGCGTTTCCTCCGCGTTGACCGTCCATGTGTGTTAGACTCGTTCTTTGCACCGTTTTCAGTTTCTCACAAGAGGATATTCTACGCGTTCTGAAGCTCGGAGGTGTTTCTGTTCGTGGTTCGAGTCTGTTATTCGCGTTCCAGGCCCGAAATACTCGCTCCTCTTCAAAGGCCTTTAATGCGGCACGCGCGCGTCAGTCTGTAACGGGTTTTAACGCGTCAGATGAGCGTCAGTTCTGATCCGTAAAGCGCCGCTGATCCTCTGCCAGAACATCTCGTCTTCGTTATTTGCTCTTCATACGCAACATCTGCGGCCCTCTTCAATGTTAATGTCGACCGACGTCGCATCTGTAATGCTGCCCGTGAGCCGCGGGATCCTGGAGCGCGAGCGGGACCTGGACTCGGGTTCTGCGGGGGTTCGGGGGATGAAGCGCGGGGACCCGGAGCCGGAGGGCATCGCGGCGGCGGGGGATTCGGTCGGAGCTGAGTGCAAACGACCGCGGATGGACGGAACCGGAGAGCTCGGACAGGTAAGCGTTAAAATCACGATTCTGAGCTGTGGTGAAAGAGACGCGTTTGTGTTTATGTAAGAACTGTGAAAAATGCTGGCCTTGTTTCTAACGTTCCCCATTAGGACAAATATGGACAAAACCAAACGTTTGGTTTACGATTTAACGTTTTAAACCCGAACGGTTTGTTTTGTCCATTGATCCAAAACAAATAAACGGGCAAATCCAACCGTTTAGGTTTTACAGTTCAAATTTTAAACCCAACGGTTGGTTTTATTTTTTGAATCCCAACAGGTTATTTTTACAGTTTTGAACCCAACGGTTGGTTTTGTCCAAATAACCTCAGCATTGTTAGAGTCTAGGCTCATACGGTTCTGTGATATTGTACTGTTATACGAGAATGAAAACAAGAGTGATGATTGGGGCACCAAAGGTGAAATTTCAAGGATCAGCCACTGTGATCCTGAGGGACTATGCTCAATCATTGTGTTCAGTGCTTATGATCCTCAGTGCAGTAGATGTTCCTGAATCATGGAGTTGATCTCCCAGTCTCATCTGAGGCCTTTGCTCCATCTCTCTCTCCATCCTGCGGTACTTTTCCATCCTCTCACACGAGCACTTCTGCTCCATTCCTCAACTCCATGTTACGTCAACATGATCTCATCTCTCATTCTCTGCAGTTTATATCCCATCTATCCAACCCTTTCAGCTCTTCCTGTTCAGTTCTTTCTGTTTTCTCCCGGTCAGTGATCTAAAGTGCTGCATGTCCTAATGGCTCATTCTCACTGGCTAATGGCTCACGGGTTTCTCTGAACTGCACCATGACGGGATTAAGACTAGAGCAGATGTGTGTGTGTGTGTGTGTGTGTGTGTGTGTGTGTGTGTGTCTGTGAAAGCCTAGCACCGAGTAGCCCAGAAAGAGGTATTGATCCTGCTCCCCAGAGAGAGTGTCTGGAAATTTGCCTGCAGCGAGTCAGGAATGAAGTGGGGGTGCAGGAATCAAACCATTCGGCTAACAGAGACGCGCATTTGTGAAAAGCAGAGAGATGCAGGAAATTAAAGGAGTGAGACGTCTATATAAACACACAGCTCTTTCATCCAGCCTTTCTAAAAACACATTTTTTCCAGTGAAACATTGAGCACAGTTTGGGAAAATCCTGGAAGAGTAGTGATTTCCCTGATTTGTGTTTTCTAGTTCAGTCTGTGCTGTGCTTTCCTTTAGAAGTTGTTGTTTGTGGATGAAATCTGTGAAAGTCATTGGTTAAAAGGCTTAGGAACGTCATTGTTGGCTTGCATCGGGTTCCCCCCGCTCTGATATTAAAGTCACATCAGGTTTACTGCTGCCACACACACACACACACACACACGAACACACACATGCATCAGAAGAGGATTTGCTGTATCACTAACAGTAAAGAGGCTTTTTGTTGTGCTAAGAGATCTGTACTTGTTTCAGAGTGGCATTAGTCTCTGATCTCCCATTTATCCTGACGCGGGCTGCTGGGGGGGGGTTAACACACACACACACACACACACACACACACACTGATTAGAGATTTGCAGATAAGCCTTTGGTTTTTTCTCACATCATGCACCGAGTTGCATTTATTGAATATCCTCAGGATTCTGCTGCAGATGCTGTCGTACACGGGCTCGTCACACACACTCGCATCATGGCTGTAACATGTGCCCTACTTACCCCACGTCTCCAGTAATTACCCTTATGGGATTGCACACAGTGTTACCATGGCAACTTCTGAACTTTGACCCCCACGAGCGGAGCAGTAAAGTCGGGGTGTGGTGGTGATGGGATTGCGACAGACAATAGAAGCACATGCGTCTGATTTCCACCCGGCGCTCTCGGCCGCTTCTGTGTCATCATGGAGTCAAGAAAGTGTTTTTGTGTGTCACTAAAGCATCTGCTGAGGTCAGGGGTCGTGGTTTAGTCATCTTTGGTGGCTTTGATGTTCGATGAAGTACACAAATACACCGTTTCAAGTGTATGATCTTCAACACTCAATAGTTTACTTCAAATGTCTGTGCAAAAATCTACTAATGTAAAACCTTCAAACAGTATTTAAAGGGCCGTATATATACAAGTACATAAAAGGCCATATATGACCATACTATACAAGTAGATGAAGGACCAGGGCTGGACTGGGGCAAAAAAAATGGACCGGGGCGTTTGGCCCAGACAGGCCCACTACATATGATCATAAACACAACTGAACTTTGCACACCCTTGATTATGTATACAACTCCCATTAAAACCTCTAATGCCATGTAATAAATGAATAGGAGTGAGTAAGCGTTAACAAATGAAATAACTACTATGTTGAACTATACTCCAGACAAGCCATAAGCTGCATTGGCATAGCAACGCCGATTGTTCCCACAAGATTTGGGAAATCTGTGTGAGTGCAGCTCTGTCCCTCTATGGGGGTTCAGGGTTTGCTATTCTCCCCAAATTTTGGGCTTTTTAATTTTAAATTCATAAACCTGCTGCACTTTCAGAGTTCAAAATGAAGAGCTCCAACCCATATTCAGTGTGCAAATTGAACAAAGGAAAACTCCAAACTCTTTTAGTTGTGTTATTAGTGTCCGTCTACATTACTCACATAATAGTTACAACATTAATCCCATGGCAGTAATAGCCATATGTTGTAAAACAAAAGCACTGAAAAAATAAAAGCTTTAATCACTGAAAAATCGAAACTTTTATAATTAGTTTTGTACTAATTGAAAGAGATAAGCTCAAGATCTTTTTAAATTGACGGAAACAGCATTAATTGTTTTTTAGCGAAAGGCATGTTTACAAACTCGTCTCATTACAATTCGACTAAAATGCATAATCGTCAAATATGCAGATGTAGAAATAATGCGTAACTGGGTAGTGTGTTCCTTCATATCTGGAGAAGAAACGCAAGGAATGGTGTAAAAAGGAAGAAAAAAACGTTCAAAGGCCGTTGAAGTGTCTGATGAGGAGAGATGAGTGAGTGCAGAGGACTGTGGTAATGGAGCTCAGGCTTACTTCACAACACTTCGCTCGGATTATTTGGACAGATACACACTGACACTGCTCACTCACTCAGAGCTCAGGGGGAGGGGTTTAAAGATGTGATTGGGCCAGCCCGATGTCAATCAAGAAAATAACCAATGGGCCGCTGATCTACGCGTCTCATGTGCCGGTCCGGCTGTTTCCAATGCAGTTACACCGCCAGTTAAGCAAAACTTAAACGCAATGGGCGATATATATATATATATATATATATATATATATATATATATATATATATATATAGAAAGTAGATAAAAGACCATTGTACACATTCCCGCTAACGTCAGCTGTTATGCTCTGCGTTCTCACTGAGAATGCAGTGTGTGTGTGTGTTTGTTACATGTGTCCGTCTGACGTGTTTTCTGAATGCAACGATGCATGAAGTCGAAGCGTTTGAATTTCTCTTCCATCTACTTGCATTGAGTTTGTTTCAGGCCAACTCTGCCCGTTAGAGTGATTTACTGACCTTTAACGTCACTTTATTTTTTATTAAAGTGTGTGTTTGAGCAATGTGTTTTCCATTTTTCTGGTACTCTGTTTTTCAGTACCTCATTCGAGGGAGTCTCTCTCTCTCACTCACACACACACACACACACACACACACACACACACACACACACAGCCATGAGGCTTATGTCAGGACGCCAGACCTCCATCTTAAATGAGTTCAGCAGGACTACACACACACACACACACACACACACACACACACACACACACACACACACACAGAGAAGCATTAAACTCCAGACAGACATTCAGACTCTAACAGACACACATGAAGTAAGTTGAGAGGTTTGAAACACAACTCCTCTCATTCGCAAATCATCTGTTCTTTCTTCTTCACCTCCATCGTTGGCTGAGCTCCTCCTCCTCCTCCTATCTGTTCCCGCTCTCAGTCTCTCCGTTCTGCTGTTCTCCTTTAGCAGAGTTTAAGGGGTTCGTCGTTTCAGTTCTCAGAAGATCTGCAGGTTCCTCCAGTGAGACGCTGCTCTGGAGAGAGTGTGTGTTTGTGTGTGCATGAATGTGAGTGTGTGTATGAGACGAGAGTGTGTGTGTGTGTGTTGGCAGTGAGTTTCTCCTCAGTCCTTAAGGGAATGAGGCACATGACGGGGTTGTGTGTGACTCATTGTCTCTTCTCTGCTCCAGTCGTCTGTTTCACACACATGGACTCCAGATGTTTCTGTCTTTACTCTGCAGATCAGAGGCGATCCTCAAATATCAGCAGGAGAAACACTTTCAGCCTTTCGGTCTGAAGCAGATTCTGGCCTGAATCTCGTTTAAACCGCCAACAAAATGTCTGCCCCACATTTCACCCCGAAACCAGAAGGAAGTTTTATTTTCAACGATGCAGAGTTTAAGCTGCTTTTAGAACATTAAAGTGTTTTTTCATTATTTTCCATTCCCGTTTTTATGATGCACAGAAATAAAGGTTCTTTATTGGCATTTATGGTTGCATGAAGAACCTTTAACAGCCATTTCACAAAAGGTTTTTGGATTATTATTAAAATGTGAATACTTTAAGAACGGATTCGCTGAAAGATTCTTTAAGAAACAAGAAGGCGGCACTTTTTTTGAGTGTATACTGATTTGAATGAATAAGTCTTGTGCTAGAGTGATTCACTCATTACTATAATACACCAAATTAGATTTTTTTGTTTTTGTTTTGCTGTTACAGCACTGAGATTAGACCATTAAGATAATAATGCAGAAAAAATCTCTGAAATATCACACTAATGATCAACATATTTTATAAGATTGTCCTGGAGTTGATACAAGTAGAATGCTTTTTTTAATGAAATGACCTCATTTAAAGGAGTAGTTCACTTTTGAAAAAACCTTTGCTGATAATTTACTCACCCCCATGTCATCCAAGATGTCCATGTCTTTCTTTCTTCAGTTCGAAAAGAAATTAAGGTTTTTGATGAAAACATTCCAGGATTTTCTCCATATAATGGACTTCAATGGGAACCAAACGGTTCAAGGTCCAAAAGAGCGTTTGTGCTTATAAAACTTAAACTTTGTTATTTATTTATTAAATGAGCGATCGTTTCGCTTGATAAGACCCTTATTCATCGTCTGGAATTGTTTAAAGCCCTTTGAACAGTTTGCACTGAAACTGTCTTTTGGACCTTTGGTTCCCATTGAAGTCCATTATATGGAGAAAAATGCTGGAATGTTTTCATCAAAAACC
The DNA here is from genome assembly GCA_030378365.1 of Hybognathus amarus. NCBI lineage: Eukaryota > Metazoa > Chordata > Actinopteri > Cypriniformes > Leuciscidae > Hybognathus > Hybognathus amarus. The sequence goes on along the minus strand of JAQIUQ010001260.1, from coordinate 121,795 downwards.
TTAATTTCTTTTCGACTGAAAAAGAAAGACATGGACATCTTGGATGACATGGGGGTGAGTAAATTATCTTCAAAAGTGAACTACTCCTTTAAGGACTTATTTAGTAAGATTATGCCTGGAAAGGTTTTGGATTTAATTTAATAATTAATAATAATTTTGATGATTATGGCGTACATCTGAAAAACCAAAATTCTAAGTTATAATGTTGTGAAAAGGTTTCAGATCTGTAAGCCATAATCATCAAAATTATAATAAAGGCTTGAAATATCTCACTTTGCATGTAATGAGTCTATATAATATATAAGTTTCAGCTTTTAAGTCGAATTACTGAAATAAATGAATTTTTGCACAATACTAAAATTTTCGAGTTTCACCGGTATACAAAATCACAGTTAGCGAAAAAGCTATCAATTTAAACAATGTAATAATTTGATGCAAAATCTGATCTTTTGTGCAGTGAGTCTGCACACCTCAGCACTGCGGATTATTTCTGGGATCAGCATCATGTCTCTCGCTGAGCGCTCCCTCAGGGGACTGGAGGAGGACATTAGTTCCAGCTCAGAGAGACACAGATAACCCTTCATTCTCTGCACTCTACACCACACACACACACACACACACACGGCCTCCTCAAAATCATCTTCATCTGCGCGTACTGTGGCGAGAGTGAAACCCTTCCCGCTCGTGTCATGTGTTGTGTAAGACTCCCAATCCGCTCGCCTCGTCTCCAGTAAACATTAACTAGGCCGCATCTTTTGGACTGTAATATGTCAGCGTTAAACTGCAGCGCTGCGGCACCTCCGCTTGTCCCTCATGTCGTGATTATCCTCTTGTTTTAATGCGTAAACAATAGAGCGGCTTGAACTCTGGCGGAGCAGCGAGGCGCGTGTGAGCCGGCGCTAATCTGATTATACTGCGCTATAGACCCATTAAACGCGCAGCCCAATTACACACGCAGAGATGCAGACAGAAGGACCGGTCCTAAGGATCGTGTGCATTCTTCACGGTGGATGGCAATCCCACAATGCATTGCCCTGAGATCAGAGAAAAACAAATTCAAGATGGCGATTGATGGGGAGAGAAATTTTGGATTGTTCGAATCGTTAAATGTTCAGATTCAAACATATTCGGAGAATCCCCCATCACAAAAATTTTGATTTCGATAATTTTTTATGAGGAAAGATGAACATAAATAAGGATGAAAGCCAAAATATTAAATGGAATGAATGCATATTTACTGAGTTATCCACTATTTTAATAAGGGGGTCAAAATTAACATTTTCAACAGAGCTTTGGAGCCAAATTACAGGCGGATAAAAATGACTTCTGAAAGACGACAGGATCATTATTTTATTTTTCCTCAGAGATTGGAAGGTCTATTAGTTAAATCTGTTGACTTTAGCAATATTTGTTGCATTATATGCCAACGGTGACAGTGTGAAATTGTGAAATAAGCACTTCTTGTGTGTTTTTGCCCCAAGTTTGCATGCCCGTAACTCAAGAACTATTAAAGATATCTTAATATCCTTTTAGATTCTGATTCTTATCAAACCTTTCTTTTGCTCTCTTAATTTTAAAGGCCTAATATGGTTCAATCCCAGAGATATGGACATCTTAATGTGTAATTTGGCACCAAATCTCATACTTCAAGATGTGATTTAAAATGGTAAATTTGGTTTTACATTATGTGTGTAAGTGAATATTCTTGGACTTGGTGCCGAAACCCAAAGCACAGGATAATAGAGACACCAGAATAACAATATTCATGATTCTGAAGCTGAAAACTGAATTATTTTAGATGAATATGCTTTACTCGGTCTCTGACAAGATATTACAATAATGTTGGACAATTTTTACTGGCAACAAGACATTTGCCATTATCAGGACACACAAATATCCCCATTCCATTATTAATACATTATATTTAACATAATATACTAGTTGAATGTAGTACAGACACTAAAACTATGTAAACTTGAATTTTTCATAGGAGTTTTATTTTGGGTGAACTATACACAATACATATCGCGATATATTGTGACATGATATATTTTTACACCCCTAGTAAATATACATTCACTGACACATACTGTCCTTCATCTTCATTTTTATGTATTTCGTCCACCAACATGTTTTAGGTTGAGTTGACACAGAATGACCCACTTGCATGTTTCCAGTATTTTGTGGTGTTGAATGTGCTAACAGCAAACCATTGTAATCAAGTGTTCGTTTTAACTTTCCCATGAGCAGGCGCTGTTGAATCGGGCACTACGGTAAGCGCCCTCCGAGATTAATCACGGTGTGTGTGTGTTCCTTCTCTCAGGTAGAGCTGGTTTCAATCTCGTCCACTGCTGAGCGCCCTTGATCCTGCTATCTCAGTCCAGTAATTGATGTCATTTTCTGGAGCTTTTGCCCCAGGTTTAATTAAAGCCTTCATTATTCACAGATCTTCTGCTTAAATGGTGCCGTTGATCTCAGTGCGACAGTGAAGCTTCGAGATCGAGTGTGCAGAAATGACCGTCTCTGTTCAGTAATGGAGGTCAAGCGTCAGTCAATCGCTCTGAAATACAGTATCAGCTCTTCCTCTACAACTGACTCCAGAACACTCTGTGGCTCTCTGCTACTCGCTAATGCACTTTCTCAGTCACAGATAATAAAAACATACTGTTATTTTTGAGGGTTGCGCGACATATCGGCTGGCCATATCGTATTGGCCAAATATAATAAAGTACTATTACTTTTGAGGGATGCACAATATATCGACCGCCTTATCGCTCATCGGTCCGATATAATAAAAAAACATACTGTTATTTTTGAGGGATGCACGATATATCGGCGGCCAATATAATAAAAACGTACTATTATTTTTGAGGGATGCGTGACATATCGGTATCGGCCGATATAATAAAAACGTACTATCATTTTTGAGGGTTGCACGATATATCGGCTGTATCGGAATATATTGGAAAACGTTCTTTCATTTTGGAGGGGTGGACGATGTATTGGCGGCCATATCGGTATTGGGCGATAAAATAAAAACGTACTATCATTTTTGAAGGATGTGTGACATCTTCGACGGCCATATCGGTATTGAGCCGATATAATAATAACATACTATTGTTTTTGAAGGATGCACGATATATCGGCCACTGTATCGGTACCGAAAATTTCAATTGCATCTGATTGAAAGCCCTTTCAAAAGGAAAATTATGAAAACATAATTATAATATTTAATAGGCTCTTAAAAATGATATAGGCTAAGGATTTTGATTTATCTGCCAAAATAAATTGTATATTGGCTTTCAAATATATAGTTATCGTATCGGCCGTAAATATTCATATCGGTGCATCCCTAATTATTTTTATCTTGTGCATTTTGTATAATTATGTATATGTAATATTTAGTTTAAAAAAAAGAAATCCTCAATGCTGTTTTCCATAGATAAGCTTTTGTTTGGTTAGGCAAGAGGGTTGCGCATTCACGTTGTAATTGTTCGACGCTGTTAAAATCAAACATGAGCGATGTGTTTTTGACGATGAGGAGAGCGTGCACAACTGTTTAAAACGAGAGCAAACGCATTAAACTGAATATAATCCCAGTGTTGTAGATTAGCCTTGTAGATTACAGCAGCAGCTGCTCTGTGTGTGTGTGTGTGTTCAGTTAGTGTAGTTAATCTCACTCTTTCTCTCTGTAATCCCTCCATCCATCTCTTTATCCTTTCATCAGCAGCCGTTCGACTGTGAGCTTCACTGCTTTCTTTTGAGGTTTGATACAATTCAATGTCATCAATAATATAGTAGTCTTTTGTGATGCCTAAAAATAAACATTTGGGCAGTTGAACATGAATTATTGATTAATCGCCTGTTTTGGTGATGCAAGCGTAATAATTGTGCAGTTTAAATTTTACTTTTACCGTTCAAATAAGGACATTTTAAGCTCTTAAAAAGTGCCATCAAATGCATGATATGAATCTACTTTTGCAGCAAATGATTATAAAAAAACAACACTTAAAGTACACAAAGATGGTTAAAGGTCTTTCTTCATACAAAATATATACATGTTTGTAGCATGAAAGTAAATCATATGGGCATAATTTATTTAATTTTTAATATTAAATACGATTGCAAATGTAAAATATATTTCAATTCAAACACCCACGGGATCTTCTTTTTAGAAATAATTAATTACGATTATTTGTATATAAAAATTATCGCCAGCACAAAACTCATGATTGTGACTAAGAGTGGGACAAATATCGATATTGTATTTATGAATGTAGTACAATCTTTATAAGATAATAGAATTTTAATAAATAGATTTCTCTGCTCCCAGCGCTCAGATAGACCGATATTGTGATGTATCATTATAGGATTGTCTAGCAATATAATTCATCGCAGAATTGCTGTATCATGAAATTATCGGTATCTGTGAGCCATGTATCGTATCGTGAGGTATCTCGTGATTCCTACAGCTAATCGTGACTGGTCCAAGTTCATTCAGAAACTTTTTTTTTTCTAATCATGCAGTGTGAATAGAATAGAATAGAAGAAGCCACACATTTTCTTTGAAAAACTAGACTGGGTTGTTTGTCTTAAGAGAAGTGCAGAGAGAGGGAGAGAGACACGATTTATAAATGATAAATGTCAGACATTAGAGGGATATTTTATACAAAATTTGAAGTACTTTACCCTAACTTCATACAATTAAACAAAACACATCAACATTTATTAGGTGAAAAAAGAGATTGTATCTCACTAGCAGCAAGATAGAGATACATCAGCCTGTCCCACAAAGAGGGAGGAGTCGATCATTGACACACACACACACTCACTGAATCTCTAAATTGTTCATATACTTTAATAAAAAAGTACAACAATCAACATTTCATAATTTCTATGTACATGTATGAAGATTTACTTAAAAAAATAGAAAATGTTTTGGCAATACATTGTAAAAATTGAAAAGAGAGAGAGAGTTATATGGGAGGAGAGAGAGAGTGACTAGAGGGGGAGGAGAAACACACACACACACACACACAGAAAGCCGTAGCGCGAGGGAGATTTTGAATGTGTCAGACACTGAAGAGGTCGAGCGGATCGAGAGCTGGAGTCGTCGTTCTCTCGTGTTCATTAGGATGATGGGAGTCTTTTATACTCCTGTGCGGCCGGTGAGTCTTCAATCATTCATGTTGCTGCATTTCCTGAACAAATCGACATGCACAAGCCTAGTGTGTGTGTGTGTGTGTGTGTGTGTGTGTGTGTGTGTGTGTGTGTGTGTGTGTGTGGTGCGTAAAGCAGGTCTAATGGAGGTGAGGAAAGTCTCGTGTGTTTCTCCAGCTGTCTCTCTGACTGAAGGGATCAGGTGTTGTGAACAGTTGTTCCTTCGTCCATCAGTCTCTCTCTCTCTCTCTCTCTCTCTCTCTCTCTCACACGCACACAAATGCACACACACACACACAAAGCTTCAGTTTTAACATGCATTGATACAAATCTGTCTTTTATTAGTTAAAAGTATTGTGTGTGTTATACCTTGGAATCCCTCTCTCTCTTTCTCTCTCTCTCTCTCTCTCTCTCTCCTCTCTCTCTCTCTCTCTCTCTCTTCTCGTGTGTGTGTTATACGTCTCTCTCGCCCTCCCCTCTCCTGCTGTTTCCCGAGGGCTCGCAGCAGCTGTTATCTCTGTGCTTTCCTTTAAAAGCAGGAATGAGATGGAGGGGGTGTGAGAATGGAAATTGATTTTTAAAGGTGGTGCTCAGGGAGAGTGTGTGTGTGTGTGTGTTCAGGTGAGGATCTGATGGCACGGCTCACACTGCACATGTAAAGGCCAGGACAGACTGAGGCTGGTTAAGAGTATGCTGAACTCCACCCAGCGCTTGCCCTGAAGGCTGGGAGAGACTCGTACCTGTCCGCTCATGATCTCTCACACTCGCTTTACAAATCACTGACACAGAAATACAGGCCTATATTCACACTAAAACTCTTTTTGTTGACTAGAATATAGTTTTGGACATCTGAGACACACACACACATCTGAATGAGTATAGACGCTTGTTAAAGCACATACCCTTTATCTATTAAATACACACACATGCATGTATATATTTAAAGGAGTAGTTCACTTTTCAAAGAACTTTTGCTGATAATTTACTCGCCCCCATGTCATCCAAGATGTCCATGTTCTTGTCTTTCTTCAGTCGAAAGAAATTGAAGGTTTTGATGAGAAAAACAGTTTTTTCTCCATATAATGGACTTCAATGGGAACCAAACGGTTCAAGGTCAAATAAACAAATCTTTTTCCGAGTCAATTTGTTCATTTTGTTCGTTGAATGAACCAAATGACACAAAAAAATTGTTCATTTTGTTCTCTCTATACATGCATCACAGAACAGAGCAAGGCGAGCATTTGAGCTTATAAAACTTAAACTTTGTTATTTATTTATTAAATAAACGATCTGATTATGCTTGATAAGACTCTTATTCATCGTCTGGAATCGTTTAGAGCCCTTTGAACAGTTTGCACTGAAACTGTCTTTTGGATCTTGAACCGTTTGGTTCCCATTGAAGTCCATTATATGGAGAAAATCCTGGAATGTTTTCATCAAAAACCTTAATTTCTTTTGACTGAAGAAAGAAAGACATGGACATTTTGGATGATATAGGGGTGAGTAAATTATCAGCAAAAGTTTTTTTAAAAGTGAACTACTCCTTTAAGAAATATTGTTATTGATAAATTGTATAAATATATATTCATGCAAATATTTCTTAAATATATGCGTGTGTATTAATATATAAAATAATTATACACCGCAGACACACATATATTAGAGGCTGACGTTTTTTCGGGAATCCCGTGGGATGGGAAACAAAATCACTATGTATTACGAAATTGGGACGGGAAAGGAAAAAATGTCAGCGGGAGTGGGCCGGAACCGTAGATAATAAAACTATGATACCCAACTTAATACACAAATATACAGTTTCTGTAAATACATTTTGAACTAAATTCTATCTGCCCCGTCTCTGTATGCTCTCCTGTTTGCTGTGGTGTGACTGGTAAAGTGAATGACGAGCTCCACACACCCGCACCAGTTGGTGGCTGTAATATAGTATAGGCCTAGCTGTCAACTGTCACGCATTGGCCGTGAGACCCCGCATTTGATTGGTTTCACACGCTCACGCCACATCTCCGATTCCTCACGCTGAAGCGTCAACCTGGTCAGCCAAATGCCTGGAAGATGAGTTTATCTATACATCTACATATCTACCTGTTGAGCCGAGTAGTAATGCCGCAAATTAGTTTAATTCTCCCTGAATCTAGAGCGATCACGCACGACGACAGAGATTGTGCTTCAAAACCGCCCAGCGCACGCACTCGCAGCAGAGGGAAGGCGGGCGAGAGACTTTGCGAGTGCGCAGGTCATCCAAACCCCTCAGTTTTACAGTTTTTTACTGTAACTGACAGATTCTGTAAAAAAAACACAAGACGGGACGGGAGGGAATAGGAGTCATTCTTCTGGGATTGGCACGCCACTAGAAAATACAATAGATTAAAATTACAATATTTCTTAAATATTTTCATGCATCCATGTGTTTGCACTAGTAACGCATCACCATCACCGACCTAGAAATCATGATTAACACATTCACATTCCTGCTGTAAAATCAACATGACTCATTACTGTATTTGCATTTATACGTGTGTGTGTGTGTGTGTGTGTGTGTGTGCGTGTGTGAGCTTACGTTAACCCAATATTAGTTCAAAGAGAGCCAGATGTGGGATGGACATCAACACAAGCAATTCGTGATCACACTAGAACTCTACACACTATAACTCTACACACTCTACACTATAACTCTACATACTATAACTCTACAACTATAACTCTACATACTATAACTCTACACCTAAACTCTATAACTCTACACACTATAACTCTACACACTCTACACTATAACTCTACATACTATAACTCTACACACTATAACTCTACACACTATAACTCTACACACTATAACTCTACACACTCTACACTATAACTCTGCACACTATAACTCTGCACACTAGAACTCTACACACTCTAACTCTAACACACTAAACTCTGCACACTATAACTCTACACACACACACACACTCTAACTCTACACACTCTAACTCTACACACTATAACTCTACACACTATAACTACACACTCTAACTCTACACACTCTACACACTAATAACTCTACACACTCTACACATTATAACGTCTACACACACTATAACTCTCACACACTCTACACACTATAACTCTACACACTCTATACACTATAACTCTACACACTAGTAACTCTTGCACACTATAACTCTACACACTCTACACTATAACTCTGCACACTATAACTCTGCACACTGAACTCTGCACACTATAACTCTACACTACACACACACACTATAACTTCTTAGCACACTATAACTCTGCACACTATAACTCTACACACTCTAACTCTACACACTCTACACACTATAACTCTACACACTCTACACATTATAACTCTACACACTATAACTCTACACACTCTAACTCTTACACACTATAACTGCTACACACTCTACACATTATAACTCTACACACTATAACTCTACACACTCTACACATTATAACTCCACAGACACTATAACTCCACAGACACTATAACTCCACACACTTTACACACTATAACTCTACACACTCTACACACTATAACTCTACACACTATAACTCTACACACTCCTAACTCTACACACCTCACACACTATAACTCTACACACTTATTCTTGCGTCGGTTCATCGTGTGAGAAGTTCAGAGGTGACGCTTCGGATTAAGAGGCGCTGTTCGACACAAACCATAAACCTGGGTTTTGCTCATCTGTCGTGAAAGCTCTGGCACTCGAGTTGATCTTATCTGTGTGTGTGTGTGTGTGTGTTGTGTAAAGGAGCAGCTCTTTATCCCAAACTAGATCAACTAGTTTCCCATTGGTGGCACATCTGCTCGAGGGTGGAGTGTGTGAGAGACAAAGCATTCACACTCGCACGCGTGTGTGTTTCTCAAACACGAGCGTTTGCAGGGTTTTATCTGGGTTGTTCTGGGACCTACAAACCTTTGGACCCTGCCTGTGACTCCATTGGTCGGGGAAGAGCGACAGAGACGCCCAATATAGAGGGGTCAGGTTTCAGCCGACCAATCAGGGAGCACTGTGGGCGGGGCCATCGGTGTTTAAGGCTGGTTTGAACAGAGCGCTGCTTTATGTATCAATACAGGAGGGTTTCGATCGTGGTTGAACACTTGATTTCTACATTTCAAGGTGTTTCGAATTCAGTTTGCTCATCTTGGATCCACCTCTGGCCGCTGTTTCTGTCCTTTCAGCTTCTGAGCATCTCATAGATTGGCAATACAGAAATACATTGATATATATCATGGATAGTGACTGTATATCTGTGTAATTTTCCCCACTGAATATTCAAGTTTTAGTGTCAGTACTACATTAAACTACTATACAATGTATTAATAATGCAATGAGGGATAATCGTGTGTCCCTGATAATGTCAAATGTCTTGTGATCAGTAAAAGTGTCCTTCATTACTTTAAATATCTAGTCAGAGCAAAAGCATATTCATCTAAAATTCAGTTTTCAGCTTCAGAATCATGAAATATTGTTATTCTGGTGTCTCTATTGTCCTGTGTTGGGTTTCAGCACCAAGTCCAAGAATATTCACTTACACACACAATGTAATATCAATTCAGCATTTTAATTAACCGTTTATTTTTTGTTAACCTATTATCATGTGTTGGAGTATCGTGATTATATATCGGACCGTCACATGAGAGCATCGTTACACCTCTAGGATTTATCAATATTTAATAGGATCATCATGTGTGTTTCTGAAGTGTAGTTATACACACACGGATCTGGCCAGTCTTTCTGTGTCAGTGACTGATCTGAGCGCTGCTGATCACAGAATGCCGTACAGCAGCGGTCGCTACACTGGTGCCAGCTGACCTGTCGCTCAACGCTGAACCCTCGCTCAGGAAACCGCTCGCAGCGCTGATGACCAGAGAGAGACTGACCCACACATCAGCATTATGTGGATTAATAAACTCAATATTACACAATATTACACATCTTCTGCAGAGAATCTGTGTTTGTGCATCGGTTTTAGAACGCGTGTGTTTGTGTGTGTGATCATCGTGTCATGAGCATGTACGCTCTGCTTAATCCTTGTCAACTGTTTGTTAATCAGACAGAACAACATCTATGCGGAGGCGTTCATTAGACTGGATTTTCCAACTTTCATATGATACCTTTAAAAATATTCATTTTCCACAGGGAAATCTGCCATTATTTCTATATGTATATATATATAAATAATGGCAGATTTCCCTGTCGGAAATGAATATTTTCCAAGGTATCATATCAAAGCTGGAAAATCAGTCGTGACAACCTCCGCATAGATGTTGTTCTGTTCTGATTAACAAACAGTTGACAAGGATTAAGCCAAGCGTTTGCACAGCATCATATATGTAAAACGCATCTGTTCATCCATCGCTTCAGGCCATATTTCAAAATATTTGGATCAATAATAACTGCAGACACAGAACGAGTGTTTTAAAGCTGCTGAAATCTGATAAAGTTCGTTGTGGTTCACAGGAAGATCTCAGAGCTATAAACACCAGGATGTGTCTCTCTCCTTGTTCGTGTGTGTGCGTATCTCTCTCTCTCTCTCTCTCTCTCTCTGATCATCCCGATGCCATGTAGGGAAGAGATGCTAGAGGAGGAATGCACACTCGACAGAACAGTGTTTTCCCCCTCTCTCGCTCTCCCGCTCTCTCTCTTTCTGCAGTGATGTGACGTACATTACATTAATGAAAGAATATCACAGTATTTTGTTGTATTGTCTAATTTATGCTGATTAAATCTATATATCTAAGCAGTAACTGCCATCATTTACGCAAACAAACTACATTTTCTTAAAATATACTTTTATTTTCTTTATGGAAAATGTATTTTTTGTTTGTTTTGTACTTGGTCTCTTATTAATGCCAAAATTAGAGTTTTATACGTTATAGTCAAAATTGTGCTTGTATATATGTAAATGTATTAAACCACAATGTAAACAAAAAACCTAAACTGTCCCAAAATAGATTTTTTTCTTTATGCAAAATTTATTTGGAATTAAAAAAGCAGCTTTTTTGTATTTTACTTTAAGCACATCCCAAATATGTTATTGCACTGTAAAAAAAACTAATTAATGCAAGAATAACATGGTAAAATGAAAATGAATATTTACTATTTACCCAATTAATACTGCATAATGCTACAAAAAAAACTGTCTATACATAGATTTTATTTTCTTTGCAAAATGTTTTATTTTTTTCCTTTTTGATATTCGGTGTGAAATATGAGCTAAATCATCCAATGCATTAACCCTGATTAAACTAAAAACATGATCTTTGTGGATTATAAAGATGTGTTTTGCAGCCGATGTGTGAGTTTAGCTCAGTTACTGTGTGCGTCGAGCTAGCTTCATCTGCTAGCGCATGCGTTCTGAGGCCCGTGCGCTAAATTATGCATGAGGGCCTCATTAATATTGATCGTCTGCTGGATCCGCTCGTCACCAGGAGAGGAGAGAAACGTAATCTCTCAGTGGCATCATCTCATCCGTGAGAGGAGGAATCTTCTCTCTCTGTTCCAGTTGATTTCACTTCTGCTGTATTAATCGAGCTGTTTTCCAGTCCGAGTCGGTGGATCTCGTGTTTAACGCTGTGTGTGTTTTGTTTTCAGGGTTCACAGGACTCGATGGGAGCTCAGGAGGGTGTCGTCGCCCCGTTCTCCTCGTTCCCGCCCCCTCCACCTCCTCCCCCCTCAGAACGGCCTGGCGCTGGAGTTCGGGGGCGGTCAATTCACCCCGCAGGGGGTCCGAGCGAGGCCCCGGCAGGAGTGATCAGCAACACCCCCATCTCTAACCCCAGCACTCAAGTAAGTGCTAAAGCCGAGCGCTCGCACCGCCGGCCAGCTGAACACACAGCCGCGCGTCGACACTTCCTCTACAGCGCTCGCTAACACTTCACATCAATTCACCTTTATTTGCACAATACACAGCTTTACAGAAAATTCCCATAGTACAATTTACAGTGATCTGTGGTCAGAGGTAACATTTCAGAAATGTACATATACAAAATCCCAGTTAGCAAAACGTTTATTTATTTAAAACAATGTAGTTTAATTTGTCCAGCTGGAACAACAGCAGCGCGTCGGACGACTTCCTCTAGAACCATCGTTAAAGGAGTAGTTGACTTTAAAAAAAAACTTTTGCTGATAATTTACTCACCCCCATGTCATCCAAGATGTCCATGTCTTTCTTTCTTCAGTCGAAAAGAAATGAAGGTTTTTGATGAAAACATTCCAGGATTTTCTCCATATAATGGACTTCAATGGGGTCCAAACGGTTCAAGGTCCAAAAGACAGTTTCAGTGCAAACTGTTCAAAGGACTTTAAACGATTCCAGACGATGAATAAGGGTCTTATCAAGCGAAACAATCGCTCATTTAAAAAATAAATAAGTTTAAGTTTTATAAGCTCAAATGCTCGCCTTGCTCTGTTCTGTGATGCGCGTTCGTGACTCTCCTGTTCAAACTCTTTCATCAAAATCAACAAATATTTTCTTGAGTCAACTTGTTCATTTCGTTTGTTGAATGAACCAAATGACATCAAAAAGATTTGTTCATCATTAACACTTAGTAATTAAAAAAAGAACAAATAACCAAATTAGCAATCGCAAAGAATGGACACAACTGAACAAAGATACGACTGAAATTAAGTTTTACAGAAACTGTATAAAGTGCGGACACTTTAAGAGTTGACCGATATAGCGCTGAGTCGTCTCGAATTGAATGAAATTGTTTAGAGTCGTATTGAAATGGAATTAATAAGAGGAATAAAAATTAATTTTATTTATTTTTTAATTTAAAGTATCTGATTCCTGAATTGAATATTGAATATTCTTGCAACCCTAATATTTGTGTGTGTGTGTCAGCTGTCAGACGGCTCTCCTCAGGCGGACGGGCAGTGTGTGTCTGCGGCGGTTCGGGCAGCGAGGACTCGGAGGCCAAAGGGACGCCCAAACGCCTCCACGTGTCCAACATCCCCTTCCGCTTCAGGGACCCGGACCTGCGGCAGATGTTCGGGTACGGCTCGCTCTTACACTCATACATCACACACACTCATTCATCACACACTCTGTGACGTGTAAAAGGGACAGTTCTGCCCCCTGCTGACCGGCACTGAGAGTCAAATCAACCAGCTTTATTTATTGATACAACTCGGAGTGTTTCAGAGCAGCTTTACAGAGATAACAGGAACATAAATAGCGTCAGTGCAGCTTAAGTGAGTCCAGCGACGGGTCGTTAAAGAGATTGTTGTAAATGCAGCTCTTTTTTATAATGGCACGACTCAAACCGCTGTGTGTTTATGCTCTCTCTCTTTCTGTGTGTGTGTTTGGTTTTTCAGCAATTTGGAAAGATTCTGGATGTGGAGATCATTTTCAATGAGAGGGGCTCAAAGGTAATCCTTTTTTTTAATGTAAATGTATTTAAATATATTGTACAATACAGTGGATGTCACACTAATAGGAACCATTCACCCAAATGAAATAAATCCTCATTTACTCATCATGATTCTGTAAGATGTTTAGAAGCAATCTCATCGTAAACGAGTGTGCCGAGCGTCATCGTAAAAGAGTGTGATCACTTCTGGTGTGAATGGTCCAATTATTTCTCATCTCACACACTCTTTCAGAAACACCAAACCAACATTAGAGACGCGGCCACGCCATTGGTCCACTGGCTACTCCAGTTCTTCAATCACAGTTGTTTATTGCTCCAAGAATAATATAAACCCATAGCAGTCCCTGTGACTCGTGTGTACTCTGAAGTCACATGACGCGCGTGTGTGTGACAAACCGACTAAATGATTATTCGCAGAACTCCTGCTAAACATCTGGTCCGGTGCTTCCACACGTTTGGGTGAATGGTTGCTCTAAGCCGAGTGTGTTTCAGAGGTCATGCGCTTCATCTGTGTGTGTGTGTGTGTGTGTGTGTGTGCTCCAGGGGTTTGGTTTTGTGACGTTTGAGACGAGTGCGGACGCAGAGAAGGCGCGCGAGCGTCTCCACGGGACCATCGTGGAGGGACGGAAGATCGAGGTGAGTGTCTGTCTCTCTCTCTCAATGTTCCCATTTCACACCGTTACTGACCTAATGTGTCCTGGACCTGCTCAAGATGCTCAGCTGTGTGTGTGTGGCATTATGGGAAACGTGTGTGTGTGTGTGAGCTTAGCAATGCATGGTTGCATCTCTACTGCAGTCCACTCTCGACTCTGAGTTTCTCGGCTGTTTTTGATTGGTTGTTGTCTGGCTGAGTGTTGGTTATTGACAGCATGTGATTTATTTCATTGATTTGTTTGTTTTGAGTTCATCATGTTTTGTACTGAGCATGCTCACAGTTAGCCAATCACATGCGTGCGTTTGATGCTGTCTCTGTTTCTCCTGGTTTGAATGGCTTTTTTGTTCATTAAACATTTGCTTGGATTCTTACGACACTTGAGGACTGTCCGATGATCTGAATGCTTTTCACAAATTTGGTGTTGTCCCTTTTATATGGCATTCGTGTGCATACTGTGAGAAAGCGGCTCACTTTCCAGATGCTTGTGTACTTGTTCTTTAGTGCATTTGTAGATTGTTCTATGAATCTGGGAGATGAGAAGAAGCCTGTTGCTTGCTGTGTGTGTGTGTGTGTGTGTGTGAGCGGTCAGAGTGCTGCATGGAGCCGCGTGTGTTTCCCTCGGTGAGGCCCAGCGTGTCGCAGTGCTGGTTTTTCTGGGTGTTTAATAGTTCTCAAACTCCTCCAGGGGTTTCACCTGCATGACCTCTGAGACGCTGCCTGTGTTTGTCTCATAGACCGGGGGAAATCATTCGGTTTGTTATTATTCTTTCTTTTTGTCACCTCAGGCTAAGTCATTTTTATTTCTAAATTAATTGGGAAGTGTGTTATAATTCGGGCTAATGGTAATGTGAGTGTGTAGATCAGGGGTGTCAGAACTCCAGTGTGCCGAATGTGTTGCGTCATGTGGGTCGAATGTTTTCTTTGTTTCAGTGACCGTCGTCCAGTGCTGTAAAACTGACTGAACTGGCCGTTCGTCGGTCTCTGCCGTCACTACAAGTATGATCATAAAACAATATAATTATTGCACATTTATCGTACTTTTCACATGGTAAGTAGCTGTTTATTAAGGGGTAATGTACAGTCGCTGCGGGATCAGTGAGATGTGTTAAAGGAGTAGTTCACTTTTGAAATCTTTGCTGATAATTTACTCACCCCATGTCATCCAAGATGTCCATGTCTTTCTTTCTTCAGTCGAAAGAAATGAAAACATTCCAGGATTTTCTCCATATAATGGACTTCAATGGGAACCAAACGGTTCAAGGTCCAAAAGACAGTTTCAGTGCAAACTGTTCAAAGGGCTTTAAACGATCACAGACGATGAATAAGGGATCTTATCAAGCGAAACGATCGCTCATTTAATACATAAATAACAAAGTTTAAGTTTTATAAGCTCAAATGCTCGCCTTGCTCTGTTCTGTGATGCGCGTTTGTGATTCTTCCTGTTCGAACTTCGATCATCTAAAAATCTGTTGCAGAGTCAACTCGTTCATTTCATTTGTTGAACCAAATGACTCAAAAAAATTCTTTTTTTCCGAATTTCATTTTGAAAAACGAGTTCGAACAGGAGTCACTAATGCTCGCCGTGCATTGTGAAATATAATAAGAATGTAAATTAGCTGTTTTCTATGTGAATATATAGTAAAGTGTAATTTATTTAAAATTAATTATTCAATAATTAAAACTGGATTTTTTGATGGATAGAAAGTTAAAAAGAACTGCATTTATCTGAAATATAATCTTTTGTAACATTAAACACTACCATTCAAAAGCTGAAGGTCAGTGAGTATTTTATATAATTTTTGGAGGGGAAATAAAAATAAATCAATGCTTTTATTCAAGGACAAATTAAACGGATCAAAAGTGACAGTAAAGACTTTTATAATGTTACCAAAAGTCCTATTTCAGATAAATGCTGTTTGAACTTTCTATCCATCAAAGAATCCAGTTTTAAATATTGATAATAATCATAAATGTTTCTTGATCATCAGATCCTCATATTATAGTGATTTCTGAAGGATCATGCGACACTGAAGACTGGAGTAATGATGCTGAAAATTATGGAATAAATTACACTTTACTATATATTCACATTGAAAACAGCTGATTTACAATCTAATCACAATATTAATATTTTTAATGAAATGACGCCGCCTTGCTGAGCGGAAGAAACATTAACACATCTCACGATCGAAAATATTGACTGTTAGTGAACATTATCACTTAATAACCAGTTCTGTGGTGAAACTAGATTTATTAATCCCATTGAAGATGTTTAAGTATCTGAATGTATTCCATATTTTTTGTTTAGTTTTCTTGTTGTTTGTTAGATAGCCCTGCATTAAAAAACAATAATAATTTATATCAGGACACATAAAGCGATCAACAGCTCCAGATCACCTCCATGTTCTGCATGCCAGACTCATTCACTAGAGGATTTTTGTGAGATTATAACATTTTTCATTTGTCATCCACAGATTGGGTTTCAAATGTGCACATGAACCAAATAATCAGGTCCTACACAGTAAGCGCTCACATGTTGTGCTTAACTGGCAGAAACAGGGATATTCCACCCATATAACCAAAGCTGTGTTTAAGCGTAACATCTTTAATTGTGTTTGGCACCCCTGGTGTAGATGCATGATGCCTGTAGCTCTAGCGCCCCTGGTGTCGTGGCTGTGTGCATGGAGCGCGCGGCGGCGACGGCTTCGTGTGGATTTGCATGAGTCTGATTAGTTTCAGACCATCAGATTCATTGGAAAGCGGGAAACGGGTTTAATAGGCAGACGGAATCAGTTTCATTTGGATTTGCTTTTTTTGAATGCCATTGAAATATATTTCTCATGATATTTTGCTGTATGTAATGACTCCCTAATGTTTGTTTGTGTTTTCTGGAGAGCAGATCTGTGGAGAGAGCGATGCACAATCATCAACCTCTTCACTCATCTCTCTCTCTCTCTCTCTCTGGCCAGTCTCACTGTGTTTCCTGTCTGTTGCATCACTTCCTGTCCCTGTGCCTATTTATAAACCCTCTGATGTCACTGTCTAGGCCCCTCCCCTGGGTGATGTCATTAGTCCGGCATGTTAGACTCACAGACTGCTCTCTTAGTCGTGCTTCTAGCTTTTTTGACTCAGTCGCAGATTCGCTCTGTGCTGCATTTCACTACGTGTGTGTGTGTGTGTGTGTGTGTGCTTGTTGAGTTCCTCTAATCATTCGTCCCTTTCTCCTCCTCCTCTATGACACAGACGAATGCGGCTGCAGGCTCTTTAGCACTCCTAAAGCTACAGATTTGATCACCTGAAGATTTGTCTTGTTGTTGTCTTCAGTCCGTGTGAATGTCTGCCTCAGAGTTTCCCTTGTCCGGTGAAGAGTCTCCCTCGTTCTTCACTGGACTTTTGCTCTTTTTGTTTTCCTCTCCTCTTTTCTGGTTGTTCACTCATTCTTTGCATTTGGTTTGCTCTTTTTGGTTCATTTTTTTTTCTCCTTTTTCCTTTCTGTTCCCTTGACGATTTCTGTGTTGTTGTTATTGTTGTCCAGTCTCCACGGTAACTGCTCGCGTGTCGTCACGCCGTTTCCTGGCTCATGGTAAGTTTGTGTATGTACGGCTTCATCCCTGATCAATCCCACCAACTCAAACCCCTCTGAGATCTAAACTCCAGCCCTCCCCAGCTTTACAAACTGTGGTCTTTCGCTCTTTTGCACTGATTAGCTTGTTGAGGGATCTGAGATGCGTTAAAGCCCTCGCGGAGACGACGGCAGCCCTCGTCCTGCGTTACGAAGTTTGGCCGAGCGCATCCAGCTAGTGGCGTCTGTTCGCGGCTAGCGCAATCGCATCTCCTCCCTGAGGTCTGTCCTGATCTTCTGTTCATCAGAGGCATGGGGGAAAGAGCTTTATCAAATCATGTCTATTATAGTCGCTAAGGACCACAGAGTGCTGACAGAAATGATATTCCCTCCCAGTGCTCGCCATTGCTCCTCTTTTCTCCATCGCTCTCATGATCATTAACACTCTTCCCACGCACTGACATGGCTGAAATGAGACTGTCACACTAAACCCCTCCATTTCTCTCCTCCATCTCATCCATCCATCCATCCATCCAATGATCTATCCTGTGGTTCTAATGAGCTCTCGTTCAGGGGATGGGCGTTATGACCAAACCGTGTACGCTTATTATGTGGGTCACAAATTTTAATTTGGATCTTAATGGGTGCAAACCAACTTATCAGATCATTTAGCAAACGAATGATGTAAAATCTGCGTCACATGACTATAACCAGACCTGAGGCCGGTTGCACCCGCACTAATGTTTTATAAGATGTACGCACTAATGTTTTTTTAGATGTACCACTTATCACGGGTTCAGAACGTCGATAGGCGTCGGATGTGCGATACTGACACATTATCTTTCTGGGATCATATCAATATTGATGAATAGATGATATGATAGGACGGCCGTGGACAGAAATCATCTTGTCCAATGAGTTTAAATGTATTTTCAATCTATAGTCAATAATTGTATCCCATAAAACTCATCTTTGACAACCAAAATTAAATATTTTTTCCTTGAAAAAATGTCTTCATGCCTTAAAATATCTTGAACTCGACACCCTCGCCTCATTTAGTATATTTTGTTCTCTGAATAGGCAAATGAGACCCGCCTCCACTCACTCACTCAGAGATCCACTGGTTGACGATCATGCGTTGATCTGATTGGTTACAAGGTCGTTTGTGACATCAGAAACCGCAATACTGTCGACTTATGAATTTACACATGGTTTAGCGTATTAAAAATAACAGACACACAAACAACATTAAACGCTGTATTTCCAGCAAAGGGGGACTTTAACGTGTATTGGCATTTGTACCTTTTATAAAGCAATTTTTTTTCAAACTTAATTAAATATAGTGCATCGTCTTTTGTCAAATAGAGTGCTGAAGTTATCACCTCACTTTGTAGGCTAAAGCGTGGAAGTGAGTTAGCATTTTAGCACTTTCGCCCTCGCCCTAAAGTCTACGCCCTATAAAGCCTCTAAATATTTTCCCATTTTGATCTGACATAAAAGACACCACTTATAACCTGATTGTGTTTTTTTTTTTTAGCTTCAAAATGTATAATTTTGGATTAACCTGTAAAGATTATCTTGATAGACAAAACGTGTAAGGTACAACGCTTTGTTGAACACAGATGTATTTTAGATTTTTTCTAATAGTCTATGGGGAAAATGCATACTTTCGATGCAGGAACCCATGTGCCGCTAGCTTCCGAACTGTCCTACAAAGAGACATCACTTCGGCACTCTATTCTTACATTTAATATAATTCAATTATAATAATAAGACACAATAGGGCTGTTCCTAATCAAATGAAATCAGTATCAACTAAATTAATCTTCACAGTTCAGAGGAAACACTAGAAACTGCATCTGTAGTGGCATTTTGATGCTTTTACACAGTTACAAATGTGTAATGTTTTGATGTTTCAAACATAAAACGTTGCATGTTGATACTTGATTTAAAAAAGATATCTATGTGAAATTAAAACCACCATTAGGTGGCAGCAAGTCACAGTTAAAGAGTGAGTCATTGAATCATTCATTGAACTGATTCGTTCAAAAAGCTGATTCTTTCATTAATGAAACACCACTGTGTTGCTCAGAGATGCAAAGCTGAAGTCATACAGGGCATCTTTGAATATTGAGGGATTTCTAAATGTATTTTAATCGGCCAAATTACTCTACATCGCACATCTTTTAAAACGGCTAGCGATGATTGGTCGGAAAGCAACATGTAGTTTGACATGTTTTATGGACACAACAAGGATTTAGAAGTCGAAATCGCACAATTTGACAGTGATTTTCGTATCAGACAGAAATATCGTAGTCTGAACCCGGCATTAATGTGAACGTAACGCTACGAATAAACTAAATATGAATGCAAGCCTCTGACCACGAGTAATAAAAACTGTTCGCAGTGCTGTACGCTTACAATACACATTGTTTCAAAGCAGCTTCACTGAAAATCATGATAATTTACATAATATCGCCATGCCTTAATCGCATTTAGCAGATTAAAGAGCTGAGCGACAATATAGTTACATTCTGCATCAATACAAGCAATCAATAAGTGGAGATTCGCTATATGTGATGTCATTTCTCCTTAATGTTAAAATACAGCGATTGGATCATTGAAAGTAATCATGGGATATTGTGTGACTGACTGAACCAAATTCAGTAGAGAATTAGTTAAATGTGTACTTGACATTATAGTTTAAGTGAGATCTTAAACAACAACGCGCGGGTGCGACCCGATCTCTGAAGGGTCGTCTGGAGGTCGCGGCACTCTCGCACAGGTTCTGTTGGGTTTGGTTGCGAATAATCTCTACCGATTTGACGCATTTCTCATGGTCATGGCGCCCGGCCCTAACACGCATCTTTCATTTCATTTGTGGTTGTTTGATCACTCCATCATGCTTCTCCAGTTCAGGCCCAGATATCTGCTGATTATTGCACAGCCTATGAGCCAAAAACGTCCCTAAATACACACACATCGAAATTGTTCCTCAGACGATATTTCTGCCCTTATATTCATGTGAGGATGAGCGACTCAAGCTTGTTTTGGTCTTTGGTTATGGACAGTGTGTGTGTAGTGTGTGTGTGTGTGACGGTGTTTGCATATTGGTCTTCAGCGTGTGAAAGAACCGTGTTGATGCCTGCCGGTGTTTTCCGTCTTCATGATTTCATTTATTGTGACATGTAGCATATGCATCTCTCTCTCTCTCTCTCTCTCACCCATAAACTCCGTCACTCCTCACAAGGTCTGACAACAACCAATCACAGGCTTCCTTTCATTTGACGCACTTTGGTGTACTTGTTCATGACAAACTGGATGGCTTTTTGAGTTTGACGTTTCTGATTGGGTGGATTGTTCTTTCTCTCTCTCTGTCTCTCTCTTTCTTCTCCCGTTTTTGTGGTTCCATTGAATGTCGACTGGCTCTTTTTTTCTTTCTCTCCTGCATCCCTCTGTTTCTGAACATCCCCCCTTCTCTCTCGGTATGATGTGTTGTTTTCACTAAGGGGCGGATTAAGCTGCAGAGTATTTGGATTGGTCCATAGGCTGCATCTGATGCTTGCTGATTGGCTGATATGCTCATTTCTGGTTAATGGACTGTAATTGGCTGAATGTGATTTTGCTAAGAGCTGTGCACAGTGTATTGATTTCGTCATGTGTGATCTCTTTGTTTCTCTCTGTTTATCTTCTCCTCCATTTTAGCAATGGAATGCCCTGTTTTTCATTTTGCTTTGACGCATTGATTTCTGGGTTTTTGTGTTGAATGTTTGAAGATCAGTGGGAGTTTTTTGATGCATGAAGCAATATAAGGGAATATCAATGAGTCCACAATTTCTGCTGTAAATCTAGTTCAAAGAATTGATTATCGAATGTCTTTTATTTTGAGATTTGGGTGATCTGTGAACTTCACTACATGTAAATAGCGTAATTCATATTTAGTCGTCTAACTGTTTGCAGAGTGACGTTTTGATTAAAACAGCTCTAGTTGTGAATGCTCCAGTGCTTTTGCGTCTTTGTCTCTAATCAGATTGTCCTTCTGTCTCTGTCGAACAGGTCAATAACGCTACCGCTCGAGTGATGACCAATAAGAAGTTGGTTAGCCCGTATGCTAACGCGAGGGTCTCAGTACACTGCCCTACGGTAAAACCACCTCACCTCGGTCTTTCACTTCTTCTTCAGTTGTTAGCAATGAAGCTAGGCAGATAATCGGAGGCTTTTCTCTGTGTTTGGGTTCAGCCGGGTGGAAACTGAGTCCCATGATGGGCGCCATGTACGGACCGGAGCTCTACGCAGGTGAGATGTTTGACATCGTACAAAGTAATGTTCATTTTCCTGTTGAAGTGTTGCATTTCGACGACTATATTGTTCTTGTACTACGTCATCGTCATCCACGTATATAATCAAAATCAATCCAGTAATCAACAACACAACACATATAGAGGATGGATGTGTATGACGTAGCGCTGTCGATGAAGCAACAAAACGTCCTCGCGCGGCGTAAGCCACTGAAAGGAAAAGTGTTTCAGAGCGCGTCCTGTTGCAAAAGCATGTGAAAAAAACTACAAAGTTTGCTAGGCCAAAGAGATCGTTAATCGCGCGTTAAAAATCGTAAAAAAATTGTTTGCGTTAACGCCGTTAATAACGTGTTTAACTGACAGCCCTAGTATAAAGTATCCGGATGTGTTCTTGATATCGAGGATCGAACCGTTAAATCCTGTATGATTTTTCATACTCAAGATTTCGGCTGAAAGATCGCAAATACTTTTGTTTTCGTTTGTTTTGTTCGGTACAATTTAAAGAAAGTGGAAAAACACTTTTTATTGCCATATAAATAAATTATCCTTGACTGCACAAGTAACATTTAAACAATAGTTGCTCGTGATACAAATCAAATGATATGTAAATATTGTAATAGGTTATGATTAGGGCTGTCACTAACCATTATTTTGGGAATTGAGTAATTTTTGACGGATATTATTTACTTGGATATTTTTTGTGGTAATAAATATAGACCAAAGCAAACAATAACCTTTAAAAGACTTGAAAAACGCATAACAATGAGGCAATAATATTTGATTCTAATAAAGTATTAAAAGCAAGTAGTCATAGTTTTATAAAAAAACAATGTTAGACACCAGAATATCAATATTCATGATTCTGAAGCAGAAAACAGAATTAGTTTTAGATGAATATGCTTTACTCGGTCACTGACTAGATATAGTTACAATAATGTAGGACACTTTTACTGGTAACAAGACATTTAACATTATCAGGACACACGAATATCGCCCATTGCATTATTATACATTATATTCAACATTATATAGTAGATTAATGTTGTACTGACACTCGTTTTTATTTTGGGTGAACAATCCACGATACACATTGTTGCATTATTCTATTGTGAATATTGTGACACGATGTATTGTTACACCCCAGTTTTAATATGAAAACGGTCTAATAATGCAGATTCGCAATCGTGGAATGCGTCACTTCTGGTGTTTTACCGGTTAATCGACGTGGATAATTTGCAATTGAGGATTTTTTCAAATCGAGGAACTGTGACAGCCCTAGCTATGACGTTAGTTTGTGATGTTCTGTGTTTATTGTGCATTGGGTGGCGCTGTGCCACTGTTAACGCGTGCTGGTTAGTGAAATAAGATCATCACTGCCGTCTCGCTTCCCACAGAGATGCGTTCTGTGTCCTTCCCAGCTTCTCCAAACTACAGGTCTGACATTTCTGTATGTGTTTTTTGTATTTGTCATTCGGTGGCTCTGAATGGTCAAAACACCTCGAAATACAATGCAAAAAATGCAAATGTTTATGATGGACGAGCGTTTCGGAGCGCTGAGCCGGAGCTGAAGCGTTGATCAACGGTGTAAATGACCTGAAGCCACTGAGTGTGTGTGTGATCCTGTGGCTCCTGTAGTTCCAGGGTTTCCGTATCCCACAGCCGCCTCCGCAGCCGCCGCCTCAGCCGCCGCCACCTTCAGAGGAGCCCATCACCTGCGGGGCCGGGCCGACCGGTGTACTGGGCCGTGCGAGCCGCTGTTCCCCAGCCCACCATACAGGCCTATCCTGGGTAACACTCCTAAACACACACATACAGGCCTATCCTGGGTAACACACACACTTACAGGCCTACACACACACACACACACACACACACACACACACACACACACACACACACACGCAGTTCTATCCTGGGTAACACTTCTACACATACAGGCCTATCTTGGGAAACACTTGCGCTCGCACACACTCACACACACACAGATGCAGCAGATGTGATTATACTCTAGGTTGTCTGCATGCTGCATGCTGCTTTGCTCACACAATGATGTGATTATGCAATCAGAGTCACTCAAAAATGCCATTTTCTCCAAACACATGACCTGTTTAATAAGTGTAAATCTGTGATGATGTAATGAAACTGGATCAAAGTGGCATTTTCTTTTCTGTTTAATGACCAAATGCACTGCATGTGTGTGA